>JAGFNQ010000465.1:0-107180 GCA_024364735.1 Boesenbergia rotunda
GAGCTACCCATTTTCCTAGGCACATTCCTTCCCTTTTTGGGATTAGTGCATGATCCTTAGATCTAGAGGTCTTGGGTCTATCATTATGCATGCTTTTCCTAGGGTTTTGATCTACCTTGTTGACCCTAGTCCTATCATTATATCTAAAATCATGGTTATGCACAAGCAAACAATTTTCATTAATTTTAGCATGCATGAGTGAATGATTAATTCTATTTTTATCATGCAAGGAGGAATTCAAATTTGAATTATATTTAAATTTAAGATTAGGGATTACCTCCCTTACCCTTGTAGTCCCTCCTTGTTGTAAGCTTCGCTTCCTCCTTTCTTCTTTCTCCCAACTCCTCAAGTGTCCCATTTTCTTGAGCTCTTTCTTCCTTGGACACTTGGTGTGGTAGTGCCCTAGCTCACCACACGTGAAGCATCTAATTTTTTTCTTCTTCTCTTGGGCTTCTCCATTCCTACAATTCATGTTAGATTTAAATTAAATGGACCCGGGTTTAGAGAGTACCTCCTTCTTACCTTTCGGGCACTTGTCCTTGCAGTGCCCCTTTTCGTTGCAACAAAAACATGTGATGTGCTCTTTTGATTTAGCTTTGGTGGAGGTGGAGGCTAGGTTGACTTCTTCTTCAACCTTGGATGATGTGGATTCCTCCTCTTGATCCGGTACGGTTGAGGGTCTCTCCTCCCCCTCACTTCTTGAAATTGATACCTCCTCTTCTCCTCTAGAGGAGGTTGATGATCTTTCACTCTCTCCCTCACTTGAAGATGTAGATGACTCAATTTTCTCCTCTTCACTTGAAAAAGTCGACACTTCCTTTTCTTCTTCTTCTTCTTGACTCATTTGACATTTCTCCTTGGGCTCTTGAACTTGTGTAGGACTTTCATGATATTCTTTCAATTTGCTCCACAATTCACATGCATTTTTGTATGCCCCTACACAACTCAAAATTTTGTTAGGTACAATATCAATCAATATACCCATTACCTTTTCATTTGCCCTTGCTTGTTCTTGTTGCTCTTGATTCCAATACCTAGGTCTAAGCCTCTTCCCGTGCTTATCCTTTGGAATCTTGAAGGGCTCTTCAAGCGCGATTCTTAGTTCCCACTCTATTCCAAACCAAGTTTCGATCCTCGCCCTCCAAAAGTCGAAGTCTTGATGATCGTAGGGCGGTGGAGTGTAGATGTCTTCCCCCAATTTATCTGTTGGTGCAAGTTGCATCAATGATGTTCTTCTTTAAGTGTTTTAATGTTTGACAATACACTTAAGTCAGTAATACAATGAATAGACAAAGGGGAGCAAAGGAGAAGTAACCTAAGTTGAAGAAAAGTCCTAGTTAACCTAGGCATCGAAACACTAAGACCTGGCGAAGGGCTGCTGGGCACCTAGCGAAGGGCTGTAAGGTATCGAAACCCTAAGACCTAGCGAAGGGCTGCTAGGCACCTAGCGAAGGGTTGCTAGGTATCGAAACCCTAAGACCTAGCGAAGGGCTGCTAGGCACCTAGCGAAGGGCTGCTAGGCACCTGGCGAAGGACTGCTAGGGAATGAAGACCTGGCGAAGGACTGCTAGGCACCTGGCGAAGGACTGCTAAGGAATGAAGACCTGGCAAAGGACTGCTAGGTAATGAAGTCTTGGTCTAAGGGACTGAGCAACTTAGCTGAGCAATGACTAAGGACAAGAGTAGAGACGGGTCGGGGTTCGGGCGTCTCGAGATCCGGAGTAATCGGAGGCTAAGCAAAAGTCCACCCGAAGGAGTGGGTGGCAACCGTCTCCTGAAAAGAGTAGGTGAAAGGCGCGTTCTCGGGGGTGGGAACTTACGCCGGTTTGACCTAGGGTTTTGTGGAGATCCGAAGTCTGAACCAAGTCCTTAAGGCTAATATTATATGTATATGTGCTTTGTGTTTGTATATCTTGCAGGTACCAAGATTGGAAGACAAAGCAAGCAAAAAAACTGGGTTGCAGTCTTTGAAGCAGGGCGCCCCCATCAGCCAGGGCGCCCCCATCAACCAGGGCGCCCTGAGCCAAAGAAGGAAAACACAGTTTTCTATGGTAAACAGAATAGGCTCCATGCGGGGCGCCCGGAAGGTCCGAGGAGCCCAAGTTGAAACCTGTATTTGCTGTTTCGAGCTCGAAACACAGATAAGGCTTCACGGGGGTGCCCGGAAGGTCCGGGGCGCCCTAGTTAAAGGTCTTATCAGCTGCGGCGAGGTCGACGAGGGGATAAAGTTTGACCGAGTCTATCGGGGCGCCCCCGACGTCCAGGGCACCCCCAGGAGTGCTATATAAGGGGCTTCGACCCCTCTGCTTCTACAACAACTGCTAAGTACCATTCTGATCACTCTGACTGACGACGACGTGCTAAAGATGAGGCTCTACGACCGGGAGGCTCTTGGAGGAAGTGCGCGGCACTTCGGAGGTCCAGATCGGCCGAGCTTCAACTTTGTTTTGTTCGGTTTGCATTTAATTTTCCGTACTTAATTTACTGTACTTGTGCTTGTACTTCTACACTATAAGACGGGTTTTCTCCGCCTTCGGAAATTTCGGAAAGGAGACCAATAGTGGACTCACGCCGAGTACATAGGCCTTGGACGTACTGACCTTGGGGGGTTGGGAACCAAGTAAATAAATCCCGCTGTGTCCCTGTGTATTGCTTTTATTTTGTTTATTTACTTTTCCGCTGTGCTACTAACGTTCTAAGTTCAGAACGATCCGACTTTTTCTACGAAGTTTCCGCGAGAGATTTTCACGGTCGATATTCACCCCCCCCCTCGATCGACGGCACCGGTCCTACATTATCTTCCATGTTCTTCTTCCTCTAGTGTGTGCTCCCTCGACAGTTAGTCTGATCAAGAGCGGTCCTTTGCTCTGATACCAATTGTAGGATCGATCGTGTCTGCTAGAGGGGGGAGAATAGTAATTTTTGAACCCCTTTCTTCCTACACGGTTAGTTGCACAGCGGAATATACAATAAAAATAATAAAATAAATACTAACCAATGCTAACACGGAAGATTTACTTGGTATCCACCCCGGACGGGTGACTAATCCAAGAATCCATCGGTGGATCAATCCCCGGATAACCTCCGGCTAGTCCTCGTCGCTCCTTGTGGGTGGAGAAACCTCGCCACAAACTCAAACAAAGCACTGAGCATAAAGACTACTATCTTGCCTCTAACCAAGACAAGATTCGTCAAGATTCTCAGCCATCACGAAGTCCTCTTTAAATAGGACTCGGGCTGAAACCCTCGCCACCAGTCGACTGCTCCCAGGGCAGTCGACTGGTGCCACTGAAATTCGACCGTTGCACCCCAACGTTCGAATTCTCAACCAACTCACCAGCCACTACCAGTCGACTGGTCCCAGAGCAGTCGACTGGTCCCTAGATGAAACCCTTCCCGAGTACATTCACACAGCACTCGTACCCTCATGACTCGACTGACTCCTCATCCGCAGCCTCGACTGTTGCCTTCACGCCCTCTTCATCTTCAGCTCCCGTCCCTCGGATGCACGCAAGCCTCCATCTTGCCTCATGCCATCCTTCACGCAAGCCTCGAAGTCCGTGCCCATCAGCTCATCATCTCTGTTGTCCAAAGTCCCTCGGATGCGCATGCAAGCCTCCAGCTTGCCTCCATGCTATCCTTCACCGTACTGAGGCCGTCCAGTCAAGTCCATATCTGTAACCTGTACAACCTGTACACTCAACGTACACATATAAGAACACAAGGGTAAACCTAACTTAAACCCTTTGCCCAAACATTAAAACACTTGGTCACTCCGGACCATAGATTGCCTCAACAGTATCAGAGCGAAGGTGCGCTCTTGTTGGAATAGCCGCCAAAAGAGCACAAGCTAGAGGAAATGATGATGGAAGACAAGTTGGGTGATGACATCAACTTTCCACCTCCTTATGATCATGAAGATTTTGACTTTTGGAGGACAAGAATGAAGACTTGGTTTGGAATGGATTGGGAGTGCATGGTGATGCTAGAAGAACCATTCGAAATTCCTAGGGATAAGCATGGGAAAAAACTTCGACCTAGATATTAGACCAAGGAGCAACAAGCCCATTTTAAGACAAATGAGAAGGTAATTGATATATTAATTAATATTTTGCCTAATAATGTTTTGAGTGGTGTAGGTGAATATAAAAATGCATATGAGTTGTGGAACAAGTTGGAAGAATTTCATGAGAACCCTACACAAGCTCAAACAGTAGAAGAGCCCAATGAAATAAATTCAATAGTCCAAGAGGGGGGAAAAAAGAATTGTCAACCACATCGAGTGAAGTGGCACAATCAAGTGAGAGATCATCCACTTCATCAAGGGAAGAAGAAGAGGTCTCCACTTCAATGATTGAGGGGGAGGAGAGACCCACTTCAATACCGGAGCAAGAAGAAGCTCCTACCTCCACCAAAGCAAGAACTAAATACCACATCATATTCTTTGGTTGCAACAAGAAGGGGCACTACAAGGACAAGTGCCCACTAGGTAAAAAGGATGTAAACCCTAAACCCGGGTCCATTCATTTAAAATCTAATGTGGGTTATAGGGAAAAGAAAGAAAAGAAGCACATTAGGTGCTACACTTGTGGGGAGCTAGGACATTACCACACCCAATGTCCAAGGAAAGGAGAGTTCAAGAAAATGGAGCATTTAAGAAGATGGAAAAAAGTGGAAAAGAAAAGAAGCTCACATCAAAGGGGAGCTACAAGGGTAAGGGAGGTGATCCCTAACTTTATATATGCTTCAAATGTTTTTATGAGTACTAGAAATATTAATGATTGCTTGCCTATACGTAATTTTGGTTTCAAGTATCATGATAAAAATAGAAATAACATTGTGTGCCAAAATTCTAAACAATCCATGGTTCATGATAAATCTAGGGCTTTTAGACCTAAGGACCAAGGCATCAATCCTAAGAAAGGGGGGCACATGCCTAGAAAATGGGTAGATCTAGGAATGATCAAAATGGTCATGGTGATATTAAGGTTAGGAACCTAGAGAAGGAAAATCGAGCTTTGAGGGTAAAGCTTGATAAGTTAGAAAAGAATCTAGATAAACTCATTAGAGGGTCCAAGGGATTAATCATGATACCAAATGATCAACACCTTAGAAATGATAGGTTGGGACTAGGATACCAATCTAGGGGGTCAAATGTTAGTAAAAAGGCATATTCGAGGATGCCCTATGATTATAGCAAAGGAAAGACCAAAAATGGCAAGGAAAAGCCATTTAAAGGAGAAAAGAAGGATTTGACAAAGAAAAAGGTATACAAAGTTAAGAGAGTTATAGTTGAAGGTCAAGAAGCACCGGAGGAACACCGGTATGGTCTTGCATTTGTAAATGAGTTATCTAGGGAGGTGACTAGGGCTAAAAGCTCAAGGGAGAGCTCTAGAAGTCAAAATGGGATCCATGATCAATGGATCTCAAGAGGATTTCTTCTAGGAGATTAGATGGACTATGGAATGTGCCAAAGGGTTTGGAAGACTAGTGTGTGTCTTAATCCTAGAGAATTGACTCATTAAAAGGAAATTTATGGAGGAAAAGATGAAAATGAGATCATATTATGTGTAAATTGGTTTTTAGTGGGTATATACCATGTAAATAAGTGTCAGGAATGCATTGTGGTTAAGTATGAAAAGAGGCATCAAGAAGAGATCAAAATTTGAACTTTTAGTTAAGTTTCAATGATACTATTTAGGTAGTTTTGAATTTCGTGCCAATCATGGAATTGGTAATAGTTTTATTCTGAAAAATATTTTTCCTAAGTAGACATAGGTTCCACAAATCTCTCCACGAAATTTCATATTTTTTAGAAATTTGTGGAATTAATTATGCATTTCTAAAATTAGGATTGGGAAGCTGAAATCAGAGTACTTGTCGACTAGTTCAAAACCAGTCGACTGGACTAGAGTAAATCAGAAACTAGGGTTTTAAAATTACTAGTCGACTGCCCCCAGAGCAGTCGACTGAACTTTCGGTTCAGTTTCACAGTCGATTACCCCAGGAGCAGTCGACTGATTCGCAAGGTTTTAAAAGAAAAACAGTCGCGCAGGGGTGGCCAAACCTAGGGTTTTCGGTGCCACCCCCTGCGAGTCTTCGTCTCTCCCAACCTCCTCTCTTTATTCAAGTCCTTCCAAGCTGGAAAACACTTTCGTAGCCTCCTCTACCTCGGATCTAAACCTAGGGCTAGGAAAATCTCTTTTTGAGTCAACGCTCACCAACATTCATCATGGAACGCCCCAAGAAACGGTAACTATGTGTAGAGTTTATTTTTCCATTTAGTTCATGGTTTGGAACTAATTTATCTCATTTTGCATGTTTTTCCTTATTTTCTTTCTTTATGGGTTGGTTTTGGCACATGCATGGATACATTACATGTTAGAATAACACAAAAGAGGAAAGTGGGTGAGGGGTCATCTCGACAAGGGTGTATAAATCCTGACGCACCTCGGTTCAGTTCCGAGGCTTGCTGAAGAAAATTTTCCAATACTGAGTTTGTAGTCATGAATTGTCGGTATTTGAACCAATTATATTTTCTAGAAAAAGCCCCCCACATCATCGAGATGATTACCTACTTTGGGCTAGAGCGGGTGGTCTGCTGTCAACATTATATTAATGTTGACGTGTGCAAGGAATTCTACGCCAACCTTCTATGCATCGATTCTGATAATGGGGTTTATGAGTCTCTGGTAGGCGGTGTTACCATTCCCTTTTTCCCTGCAGACTTAGGAGAGTTTTTAGGATGTAGGGAGTCTAATAGTGAGTTCTTTTGTGTCCCAAAGGTCATTGAGCCTTTGGCTTTACCAAATGTCACAATAGATTAGATCCACCAACATTATTTTGATAGACCTCGATGTACTCGGGACAGTATCTTTGAAGCTAAGCGAATGAGCCCTACCAGTAATGTTTTGTATAAAGTTGTTTTAGATTACATCTTGACGATTGCCACCAAGGGCGGTCGAAGATTTGACTTCCCCACTTGGTGATGATGTACGCCCTGGAGAGAAGGTTAGACATTAACATTGCATTGCATATCTTTACATCCATTGTCCATTTCTCCCATAGTGTTGGTAGGAAACTTTACATGCCATTTTGTCATATCTTGACTGAGTTTTTCAAGTCCAAGGGGATCATCACCAATAGGGGTCAGAGAAATAATTTGTCTAAGGATTATGATCAGATTGGCTCTAGGCAGCTCTCCCTGGCAGGACTTGAGTGTCAGCAGGAGGTGTGGGTTTGGCGCCAGCATCCTGCTTCTTCGAGCTCCGATGAGGAGGAGACTGCGGCTACAGGGATTTCATAGGAGATGTTCTCCAAGGTGGAGGCAAAGGTTCACGGCCTCCGGGAGGACTTTCACGATTTTCAGCAGCAGCAGGTGGATTTTCTGTTAGTGACATGAGAGAAGTGTCCTAAGGCAATCGCCTTATGATTGTAATCATTTATTTTTTTAATAAATAAATATTCACTATTTGAGTATACATGATTATTTGATTAAGATCTTAAGCTCATTTACTGAATGTCCGCAATACAATTCACAGCATGAGAGAATTTGTGATGAATTCACAACTAGTGATTATCTCTACATGTGCAATTGTGAAGTATTGAAATTGTCCCTAGTTGATGAATTGATAAATACGAACACTATCAATTCTGTTGAGACTAGCATGGGTTATTCTCTAATCAGCTGATTCTCATTGGCTGGTGACATGGCGATGTTCGAAGATAAACATGAATGCTAGTTATGGGAACTAGTTCATTGGAGTGACTGGCTGTAAAACTTCATATGGTAGTCTACATATAGATATGTCAGTGAAGTTCTTACTGCAGCTTCAGTGCGATGTTCCTTTGACTTGCGGTGTTCAAGTCATCTTGGTCATGGAGACTTATACTTTGACATTTTAAGCAAGCATCTCCAAGGAGGTGTGGACCCAGGATGATTGGGTATAAGCTGAAGTGCCCGAAGATGTTTGAACAGCCTACAAAGGATTCACCACTCCTTGCGAGGAGATGTATACCCGAGGCCTATCGTCGGATTGTTACTCGAAGCCTCTGGCCAGAGCATGACATGTTCAGAGTATGAATCTCTTAAATACATGGGAGTAATTAGAATCCATAGGACGAGAAAACGTTACTTGGGTTAGGTGTGACGTAGTCAGCCTAGTGGAGACTGACACACATAGACCATGTCCTGAACCAAGAGGGTATAAGATGGTGAAGGGAATGGGGCACGATTCATTATAGCTGCTGAAGGGTTTCAGAATCATTTCTGAGATCAACCGTTGATCTTTCAATTAATTGGGGATCATGATGTACTACTAGATGCCAATCATGATCGTTCTATAATTAATTAGTTAATTATGGACGCCAACATAAATTGAAAGCCTATTTGGTCACACGCATAACGAGTAATTCGAAGGATTTAAAACGAGTTGAGAATTGGATTCTCCAATCGACATAGACTATATTTGCTAAGTCCAAACAATAGTCAAAACTGAATTTATTTCAGACGCATCGGAAGCATAGAATGGCTAAGTCTTTTAAATACTTAATGGGTGAATTAAATAAGTTTAATTCATTAAGGGATTTGATCCAATTGGGGTTAGATGGGCCGGCCAAGAAGGGGGTCTCCTCTCTTCTTGTCATGGCGGCCACCACCATAAGAGGATAAGGCTATTTTGGTTTGTTTTATAAAATAGACCAAAGGTTGGTTTATTTTATAAAAGGTTATATAAATTTTGTATATATATATAAATTTTTATAATGAACCAATGGTTGGTTTGTTTTATAAATTTTTATATAATGAACCAATGGTTGGTTTGTTTTATAAATTTTATATAATCATGCCAAAAGAAAGAGAGCCTTGATTGTGGATTGATTGAGAAATTATTCTATAATCAAGAAGAAGAAGCTTGATCATGAGAGCCTTGATTATGGATTGATTGAGAAATTATTCCATAATCAAGGAGAGGTTTGCTTGGGTATTAAGAAACCTCTCCCTATATAAAGGACCCAAGGGGTGCCATGGAAGAGGATCGATCCAAGAATTGCTTGGGCTCTCTCCTCTTCTTCTCTCCCTCTCTCTTGGCCGGCCATAGGCCTTCCTTCTTTCTTCTTGCCGTGAGCACAAGGAGAAGCATCAAGGCGACGAAGTTCTTCCTTGCGACGATCTTCCACTTTGACCAACCTTAGTGGTGAGTCTTTCGATTTGATTACTCTCTCGATTTTCGTCGTGTTCATGGCGAATCTAATAGTTCTCGTGAACACAAAACTCGTGGCTTAGCGAAGTCATCCCGACGATACTCAGCGTGGATACGAATAGAGGCGAAGCTTTCAAGGGACGCTAACGGTTGGATCTCGTCCCTTCTTCCAAGTTACGCAAGGTAATTCGTAGAGTAATTTCCTTTTCTGCAAAAATTTTATATTACGATTATGTGAACACATTGCATGCTTAGGATATGTGTTAGAATAATTTAGAAAATTATTCATGTTTTTTGTTTCCGCTGCATGTAATTATGTAACAATTACAATACGTGTCCGCGTCGGCATGCACCCGGTCCCAACAGTGGTATCAAAGCCGGTTAGTGTTCGACATAATCATATAATTGTTTTGCGGAAAACTTTGTCATGATCTCAATTTTGGAAATTTTTCCAATTATGGAAACTTTTCAATTATGGTAAATTTTAGATTTAGGAATTTCAAAGTTTGAAAATCCTCATGAAATTTCGCAAACTTTTAAAATATCTCTGTTTCTGAAATTTTATGATAATTGTGAAAACTTTTCAATTTTGGAAATTTCCTAATTTTAGAAATTTCCTAATTTTGGAAATACGTAAGTTTTCTTTGTACCAGAAACTTACAATAATTCTGAAAACCTTTTAATTTTAGAAACTTTCCATTTATGGAAAGCTCGTAATTTTGGGCACTTTCTTTTCATGAAAGTCTAGACATTTTATGGAAACATTAATTGACAATTAAATTCAAATTGGTTTTTAAATTATTAACAAAATTTTTTACTTTGGGGAGTGCCTCGGGGAGTGACGACCCCTAAATACTAGATTAAATTTGTCACGAAAGTTGGGACCATCAGATTTAAATGTATATGAATGAAATGCTGGAAACCCTTTTACAATCAAAAGTATGAAAATGTAATATAGGGGCCACAGGTCGTATTTTTCTCGGGGCTAGTTGACGTTGTTCGATTCAAGCTCGTATTTAGGTGTCGTTTGTGAATTTTTGGGTTTCGAATCAATTTTGGGTTTTGGGTTGCAAACATGAATTGAAACGGAAATGAAAAGGAAGGAACTTAGCTAGTAAGCTAAACAAGTTATGGCAATCAGTAACTTGACCAATAGACCACTTAATCCACTAAAACAAGTAATCAATTTGGGAAAATGAATCTGATTTCAAATTGCAAAACAACTGTTGAACACAAAACAACACAGCAGCCTAAAACAGTTCACTACAAATTCAATCCTTAGATTTGACTTGATACCAAAATGGATACAAACGTGTAAGAATGTAAAAACTAATGTGCCAAAGATTTGAAGTAGCTGCAACACTTGTAGCCAATTAATTCAGCTTGAAGGCTAGGCTAACAAGGAGAACAATTGCAGAATTTTATGAAGAAATTCCAACACTTGAAGATTGATAACAGCAGGTAAAAGTTTACTTCAAAGTCTCACAAGATCAGTTGAGATCAAATGCATAAACCTTTCTTGAAAAGAGATCCAACTAATTCCAATTGGTAATTAGAAGGTGGCTGATAATTCAGAAACGTTGCCACAATTTGACACACACCAAGCTACTGAATTTCAGAATGCAGGGAGACAAATTCGGATGCAGAAATTGACACAGCAACCAAAATGAATTGCTAAAATTTGTTGTTCGTATGAAACTCAAAAGAGCTCATGTTCCATTGATTCAACTTCAGAGTTGCGACTAAAACTATAACCCTGCATGCGGTGAGACTGAAATTGATGAATTTCAGGCTGTGAGAATTCAGGATCTGATGCTGAATTTCAACAACAGTTTGGAATGCAGAACAAGCAATAAACAAGCTGAAATTGATTCATAAATCTAATCTTCAGTAAAGGTTCAAGGGAGCTAATGAGCTGATACAAATTTCAGTAACTACACACCAACAATTTCAGAAATACATTGATACGCAGCCACTGAAAATTAATATGCAGATCAAAGGTGCAGAATTCAGAAATAGATGCAATGGTTTACCAAATAGGAACCTTCTGATGTGCTGTAATTGAAACTGAAAGAATACAATTGAAGAATGCAGCAATAACAGTAGGGAATGCAGAATAAGAGTTGATACTCAATCGGAAATTGGCACGCTGAGAAATTTAATCCCAACCGGCTGAACACAAGCAATTCAGAAACCAATCTAGTGCAGATGATAAAAACAGAATTGCAGAAATTCTGCAGGCAATACATGCAGCAACTGAGATGCAGGTAAACAAGAGTTCAATGGAGAGTTTCAAATGTCACGAAATTGATGCAAAGACTAATTCGAATGCAGTTATTTGAGTGCAGAAATTGAAATGCAAAACTTAAACAAGCATGGGCAATAATGCCGTGACAAATCCAAAGGCTAAAGCTAGCACTTGCAACTTAACTTGAATCCCTAATCGAGAAGGCAGAAAAACTGAAAAGAAACTAAAGAATCCTTGATACAAGTTCAGAAGCTACAGCTAATAACACTTGCAGAAAATGAAATATGGCACGCAGCTGAACAAGGAACCAAACTAAAGTTTAAACTGATAGATCACTAAACAAGCTGACTAACTACTTGATTTGGAAACTTGAATCCTAATTAAGCAGAAACCAATCAGAAAACGAAATTACAGCAGCTAAAACAGATTCAGAAACAGAAAATTTGATTGCAGAAACGAAATTACAACTAAAACAGGTAAATTAACTAAGAAAAACTAATCCTCAACTCTCCCTAAGCTCAAATTCTTCTTGGTCGTCAAGCAAGAGCTGGCTTCGAACCCCTAGGCTCAGCAAATCAATGGCAAACCATTTCTGAAGTTGATTCTGCTCCAATCTGCGCGAAGCTGGAAATTTCCATCCGATTCACTCTATCTCAGTTGATGAGGCTGCGATGATGATTTGAAAAGCTTCTGAGACCACCTGAGAACCCCTACAAGCTGCTCAGAAGCTCGGAAATGGTTTGTGGGTGAGAAATCAGTGATCGAACTGAGGAATTGCCGAAACCCTCAAGCAATCCCTGTTCCGCCGCAAATGGAGATGAATTCTTCAAAGAAGCTTCATCCAATGATCCAAAACTTGATCCGAGGTCGAGATTGAGTGGTCGCGCCCCTTAAATTGAAGAAAATCTACTGGAAAACGAAGAACTCAAAGAAGATGAACAGTGCGGCGGAGACGCGACGAGGAGAAGCTGCTGCGTTATTTTCCTTAAGTAATTAAGTTTGGACGGCTCAGATTGATCGGAGGAGATCCAATGGCTGATCTTGCTCTGATTGGAGCCAAACTTTGATGATGATGATCTGGGGTCAGGATCTGCCTTGTGGTAGCTCGGATCCTCCAGATTTGCAACGGATGGTCCAGATCAAGCTAATCTTTGAATGGATGATCTAGAGCCCTCCAAGCTTGATCCAACGGTTGATCGAGCTCTGATTGGGATGAAACCTTCAGATCTTGATCAGGGTGCCTGATCAACCCTAGCCCTAGCTCGGATTGCTTCAGATGATCCCGGATGGCTCAGATCTAGCCGCTCTTGAATCGGACGGCCCGGATTAATCCAAAACATGATAATTCGATCCGGTTCCACTTCCGACTCAAGTTTGACCCAGTATGCCCTAGGTCCAGGATCCTTTCATGCCTACAAAAATAGATCAAGAATTTAGTGGCCAAATAATCCAATTTAATGCAAATTTACAATTAAGTCCAAAATAAAGGTAAGTTCTAAAACCTAGGGCAATTTCACAATTAAGCAATAAAAATATAAGTCAAACATGGATTTTAACATCTAAAATAATCAATAAAATGGTATCTATCAACTCCCCCACACTTAACCTTGAGCGTCTCGCGAAACTACTAAATAAGTATCCCTTAGGCTTTCTTAAGCATAATTAGAAGCAAATGAAAAGAAATTACCTAAGGTTGTCAATTCTCATAAATCTAAGCTCTATGGATTACTATCTTGTCCTTAAATCAACAACTTAGCCTTTTCATCCATCATGAATCATTGAGATGAATTTAACTCACTAGCCTTTCAAGGAAAAATTTGGTGGCTCTCTTCTTAAGTTCTAACTTAATAATGGAAGTGGAGCTCACTCAAACACACATGCTTCTTGCACTACCATAGGCTTGCTTATTATCTAATCTCCACCATTAATCATGATTAGGATCAACAACTATAAAAACAAATGAAAACATGGAAAATGGTGAGAAATGGAATAGAAATCAAAGAAATGGAAAAATTGATGGAGTGGGAGACTTGGTTGCTCAAAAGTGTTTCCAATGTGCTTTGCCCCATCTTAACAGTCCTCTATTGATATGCGAAATGTGGGTGAGTTAATCTTGAATAATTGCCTTTGAATTGAATGAAAAACCCTTCCTTGGTCTAATGTGCCAACTTGTTTTTGCTTCTCTTTTCTCATTCTTATTTTTCTCTTGGTCAGCTGCTGATTAGTTTTCTGCTTTCTTTCTTTCTTGTACGGTGAGCTTCAAGTGGACTGATCAGCACTGTTTTGGCACAAGAAGTGGCAGCTCCAAGTACTCATTGCAAATTTTCTTCTTCTTTGTTCTTAGCTGATTGTTTGCTTCCTCACTGTTTTATTCATTCCTGATCTGCACGGTTTCAATCCAATTCAGATTAGTTGCAAATCAACTTCCTTTTCTGATCAGTGAGCTGCAATTCAGCTTTACAAACACAATTTCTGATCAATCAGTTTGATTTCCAGCCAAGTCACTGCACTTTCTGTTTTTTATTTCCTGCTGAAATTCCAGCTCAAGATCTCCATTTCTCTGCTCTCCACCAGCTTCAACTCAGTCTATGACAAAGTGTTCTGATTTCTACAGCAAAGGGCAGCTGCTAGTCCACAGCATTCCGACCAAAAACAGCTATTAAAGAATCTATTCCTTCAATGGCACAAAGATTTCAGAATTTCTTTTTCTTCTTGCAATGCTTCTGTTCCATTCTGATTTTGTTCTCAATTCTTGTAAGCAGCCCTTGCAATCTTAATTCATTTTCGGCTTCCAATCAGTCCCAATTCTGATCTGCACAAGCTGTGCTTTAATCATCCTCAATTTGAATTTCTGATCTGCACAAGCTGTCCCACACTTAATTCTTTGTCCGTCTCGGGCAAAGTAGCATTAAGAAACATTTCAAACAACAAGTCCAAAGAAAAGTGAGGGTAAGAGTAGGAGATAAGTAAAGAAAAAAAGAGAATAAACATGATTATTGCTGAAAATTGATGTGGAAAGGAAAATAAATGGATTAGCCTCTATAGATGTGATCCAATCATTGAAATATGGTTTTGAAAGAACCTAAGCAAGTTCTAGAGTTCAATAACATATGTGTATCAAAAAATAAGGCTAATCTCACTAGGCAAAAATATTTCATCTCAAGACATCAATTAAGAATCTAAAGCAAGTAGTACTCAAGCATCCAAGATTTCATCCATTAGCTCAAACCTTAAGTCTTAACAACCAAATTTAATTTATTTTTCAAAAGACTCTAAAATGCTATGGAATAACCTAAAGAGATACTTTTATTTCTACTCATGCAAGAAAAATTGACAAAATAACTAACATGCATTTATTGACAAGGACTCAATTTAAAAGAAAATTCTACTTCTAAAAAGCATAAAAAATGAAAAATGCAATAAAAGAAAATGTAAGAAGAATCAGACTCCCCTTTATTCTGGTGGGCGGAGTTTATCCAGAAGTAGCCTCCATCGTGGTAGTGGAGGGGTATGAGTGGCTGAGAGATTTTGGACTCCCCCACACTTGAACTTTGCAAAAAATTTCTCCGGTGGCCGAAGGCGATTTAGGTTCAGAATCCATTGAAGAGGTGGAGTGCTTCGAATTAGAGTAAAATCATCTCCTCCTTCTTGATGCTTTTCAGAAGTCCTTCCAGGAGGTTGAAGTCTGTTCAGTTGGAGCACCCACTCCTGAAGTCTTTTGGACCCTGCAAAACAATGTAATACCTCTCTCAAGCGTTCAGGGTCAGAAAGAAATAAAATAGTATCAGTCTCTGCATGAAATGAATCTAAATCTGCATCATGTCCAATGAAATCAATTTGTAGTGCCTCACTAAATTTTTCACAATTATTTCCTACAACAGTTGCATCCAAAAACTCATCACAAATAATAAAATCAATCCTTGGCACTTCAATAGAAATTTCACAACGATTTTCTACCAAGAATGTATCAGGCAATGTATCACAACCCATGAAATCAACATTAGGTGTCTCAATGAATTTTTCACAGTTATTGTCAGCATAAGATATATCAAGAAACTCATCACAAAAATCAATATCAATTGCAGGCTCTTCTAGAAATTTTTCACACTCAGCATTTCCATCTAATGTAACACCACATGCTTCATTTTCAACCAATTCAACACTAGGTACCTCTAGAGATTTTTCACAATTATTTTCTACAAAAATTGTATCCCTAAGTATATCACAAACAATAAAATCAGTTTGAGGTACCTCTATGAAATTTTCATAAAAATTTGGAGGAATATTTACCTGATCGCGCTGAAAAATACCTGAAGGTTCTACAAAAGTAGATGTATCTGTAGCCTCCTCCTGGTCAAGTACATGCTCCTCTTCAGCCTCAGGCTCTGGTGGACAATCAACTGGTGATCCTTGGGTGCTTGCTTCCACCATGCAAGTCCCTACACTTTCTGGTAATTGTGGTGGTCCCTGGGGCTTAGTGCAATCCCCTACACCTATGGAATAATCTTCAATGCATGTTTCCTCAACCATTCCTGTATCAACCAAATTAGAAAAATTAGAATCATTAACAAATAAATCATCACAAGATAAGAGTATAGAATGATCCTGTAAAGTAGGAATGGGTGATTCTTGGGGCTCTGTGCAATCCCTTACACTCTCAATCCTATCCTCTAAATTTTCTGATGTATCAATCACTGTAGGTGGTCCCTGGGGCTCTGTGCAATCCCCTGCACCTATAGAATCATCTGACTGTCCCGATCCTTGGGCTCTTACTTGATTAATTAGATCTTGTATGTTTTGAGCCCATTGTTGTTCTTGATTCATTTGATTTTGCATGTGTTGTATAATTTGTTGACACATCTCCATCATCCTTTGATGTTGTTCCTCACTCCAATCAGAATTCTCAAAACCTCCTTAATTAAATTGCTGAAAATTTGGTCCATAATTTGATGGGGATGGCTGAAAATTATGATTCAGGAAATTCTGATCATAGGGATGAAATTGTTGGTTGAAAAATTGGATTGGTTGCTGAAAATTCTGATTCTGGAATTGAAAACTCTGAAATGGTTGGAACCCTTGCTGAAAATTTTGACTCGATTGAAAATCTTGCTGAAATTGTTGAAATGGAGGCTGAAAGGATGGTTGAACTAGCTGATAGTTACCGCCCTGAAAATTCTGGTTTTGAAGTGGACATTGCGGTAGTGAAGACTGAAATGGAACGGGCTGGAATTGCTGAATTGGTTGCTCAAAACACTGGAATTGTGGCTGCCCGTTCTGATTTTGTGGCTGGAAATTTGGTTGATTTTGCTGAAAATTTTGGAAAGGCTGAAAAAACTGATCTGTTGACTGAAATTGATCAATCGTGTGCTGAAAATTCTGGAATTGTGGTTGAAATTACTGTTGTGGCTGCTGGAATTGTTGTGGTTGCTGAAATTGTGGACACGGCTGCTGATAAGTAGATGGGAACATTTTGAGCTGGCAGTCCTGTCACAAAACAAACAATAAAAATGACAGTACCCGTATACAAAAGAATAAGCAACAAAAAATAGAACCCAATGATATATCAAAAAGCATACAAGCAAAAATCAAACAAATCAACTAGTTGCTTCCCCGGCAACGGCGCCAAAAATTTGACGGCCCCTAAATACTAGATTAAATTTGTCACGAAAGTTGGGACCATCAGATTTAAATGTATATGAATGAAATGCTGGAAACCCTTTTACAATCAAAAGTATGAAAATGTAATATAGGGGTCATAGGTCGTATTTTTCTCGGGGCTAGTTGACGTTGTTCGATTCAAGCTCGTATTTATGTGTCGTTTGTGAATTTTTGGGTTTCGAATCAATTTTGGGTTTTGGGTTGCAAACATGAATTGAAACGGCAATGAAAAGGAAGGAACTTAGCTAGTAAGCTAAACAAGTTATGGCAATCAGTAACTTGACCAATAGACCACTTAATCCACTAAAACAAGTAATCAATTTGGGAAAATGAATCTGATTTCAAATTGCAAAACAACTGTTGAACACAAAACAACACAGCAGCCTAAAACAGTTCACTACAAATTCAATCCTTAGATTTGACTTGATACCAAAATGGATACAAACGTGTAAGAATGTAAAAACTAATGTGCCAAAGATTTGAAGTAGCTGCAACACTTGTAGCCAATTAATTCAGCTTGAAGGCTAGGCTAACAAGGAGAACAATTACAGAATTTTATGAAGAAATTCTAACACTTGAAGATTGATAACAGAAGGTAAAAGTTTACTTCAAAGTCTCACAAGATCAGTTGAGATCAAATGCATAAACCTTTCTTGAAAAGAGATCCAACTAATTCCAATTGGTAATTAGAAGGTGGCTGATAATTCAGAAACGTTGCCACAATTTGACACACACCAAGCTGCTGAATTTCAGAATGCAGGGAGACAAATTCGGATGCAGAAATTGACACAGCAACCAAAATGAATTGCTCAAATTTGTTGTTCGTATGAAACTCAAAAGAGCTCATGTTCCATTGATTCAACTTCAGAGTTGCGACTAAAACTATAACCCTGCATGCGGTGAGACTGAAATTGATGAATTTCAGGCTGTGAGAATTCAGGATCTGATGCTGAATTTCAGCAACAATTTGGAATGCAGAACAAGCAACAAACAAGCTGAAATTGATTCATAAATCTAATCTTCAGTAAAGGTTCAAGGGAGCTAATGAGCTGATACAAATTTCAGTAACTACACACCAACAATTTCAGAAATACAATGATACGCAGCCACTGAAAATTAATATGCAGATCAAAGGTGCAGAATTCAGAAATAGATGCAATGGTTTACCAAATAGGAACCTTTTGATGTGCTGTAATTGAAACTGAAAGAATACAATTGAAGAATGCAGCAATAACAGTAGGGAATGCAGAATAAGAGTTGATACTCAATCGGAAATTGGCACGCTGAGAAATTTAATCCCAACCGGCTGAACACAAGCGATTCAGAAACCAATCTAGTGCAGATGATAAAAACAGAATTGCAGAAATTCTGCAGGCAATACATGCAGAAACTGAGATGCAGGTAAACAAAAGTTCAATGGAGAGTTTCAAATGTCACGAAATTGATGCAAAGACAACAGATGCAAGCTGAAGTAAATTCCAGAAATGAAAATGCAGAAAAAAAAACTAATTCGAATGCAGTTATTTGAGTGCAGAAATTGAAATGCAAAACTTAAACAAGCATGGGCAGTAATGCAATGACAAATCCAAAGGCTAAAGCTAGCACTTGCAACTTAACTTGAATCCCTAATCGAGAAGGCAGAAAAACTGAAAAGAAACTAAAGAATCCTTGATACAAGTTCAGAAGCTACAGCTAATAACACTTGCAGAAAATGAAATATGGCACGCAGCTGAACAAGGAACCAAACTAAAGTTTAAACTGATAGATCACTAAACAAGCTGACTAACTACTTGATTTGGAAACTTGAATCCTAATTAAGCAGAAACCAATCAGAAAACGAAATTACAGCAGCTAAAACAGATTCAGAAATAGAAAATTTGATTGCAGAAACGAAATTACAACTAAAATAGGTAAATTAACTAAGAAAAACTAATCCTCAACTCTCCCTAAGCTCAAATTCTTCTTGGTCGTCAAGCAAGAGCTGGCTTCAAACCCCTAGGCTCAGCAAATCAATGGCAAACCATTTCTGAAGTTGATTCTGCTCCAATCTGCGCGAAGCTGGAAATTTCCATCCGATTCACTCTATCTCAGTTGATGAGGCTGCGATGATGATTTGCAAAGCTTCTGAGACCACCTGAGAACCCCTACAAGCTGCTCAGAAGCTCGGAAATGGTTTGTGGGTGAGAAATCAGTGATCGAACTGAGGAATTGCCGAAACCCTCAAGCAATCCCTGTTCCGGCGCAAATGGAGCTGAATTCTTCAAAGAAGCTTCACCCAATGATCCAAAACTTGATCCGAGGTCGAGATTGAGTGGTCGCGCCCCTTAAATTGAAGAAAATCTACTGAAAAACGAAGAACTCGAAGAAGATGAACAGTGCGGCGGAGACGCGACGAGGAGAAGCTGCTGCGTTATTTTCCTTAAGTAATTAAGTTTGGACGGCTCAGATTGATCGAAGGAGATCCAACGGCTGATCTTGCTCTGATTGGAGCCAAACTTTGATGATGATGATCTGGGGTCAGGATCTGCCTTGTGGTAGCTCGGATCCTCCAGATTTGCAACGGATGGTCCAGATCAAGCTAATCTTTGAATGGATGATCTAGAGCCCTCCAAGCTTGATCCAACAGTTGATCGAGCTCTGATTGGGATGAAACCTTTAGATCTTGATCAGGGTGCTTGATCAACCCTAACCCTAGCTCGGATTGCTTCAGATGATCCCGGATGGCTCAGATCTAGTCGCTCTTGAATCGGACGGCCCGGATTAATCCAAAACATGATAATTCGATCCGGTTCCACTTCCGACTCAAGTTTGACCCAGTATGCCCTAGGTCCAGGATCCTTTCATGCCTACAAAAATAGATCAAGAATTTAGTGGCCAAATAATCCAATTTAATGCAAATTTGCAATTAAGTCCAAAATAAAGGTAAGTTCTAAAACCTAGGGCAATTTCACAATTAAGCAATAAAAATATAAGTCAAACATGGATTTTAACATCTAAAATAATCAATAAAATGGTATCTATCAGGGAGCCACCCAAATTAAAGTTAGTTGTTATAATTTAATTTCCTATTTTGAATATGAATTGTTAAAATTGATTTGGGTAGGCCTCGGGGAGCCATCCAAATTATATTATTAACAAGTTCTTTAATTGTCAAGTTTAATTTGGTTATGCCTCGGGGAGCAGGCCAAATTAGATTTACAACAAATTTCTTTTCTTTGGGGAGTGCCTCGGGGAGCCACCCAAAGTAAATAATTTGTTGTAATTAATTATCCATAAATAAAATATGTGATCAAATCTTGGAAATTTTTGAGGTGATTCTCAAACGATAATTTTCTTATTTGATTTATGAGGTGATGCTCTTACATATTGTTGTCTCCAAAATTAATTAGGAAAAATTGTTTCCTATAGAGTTTATTTCCTTAAATAAGATTTTCATGAAAATAATATGTGGTTGAATTAAGGGAATCTGTCTCTTAATTTAATAAGATTTGATTTAGAGAAATCAAAGTCTTAAACATATTATTTCCGAAATTGATTATGACAATTTAGGAAATTGTTTCCCAAAACAATTCCTTGAATAAAGTGTGAAATTAGAATTAGGAAATCCGGTTCCTAATTCAATTAATGAGACTTGATAAATTAAGTCACATACATACTTTATTAAGGAAATCGTTAGAACATGACATAATTATATGTCATGAATGTGCTTAAAAGGAAAAGGATGAGACCCAAAACCCCTTACAAAATATTAAGGCCAACACCTTCATTAATATGGTTAGAACCGGAGTTTTGTTTCTCGTTTGGGTTGATGGACATGTCCATGCCCGTCTTGAACCTCAACATGTTCAAACCATGGAATTAGTTTATGATTAATATAGTTGGAGTCAGAGGTCAATCCTTAGTTTTGGTTGTTGGACACATCCAAGCCTGACTAAACGGTTGAATGAGCTCCAACCATATTAAAACTATTTCTTGATTAATGGGTCAACCTTAAGCTTGGAGCATCGATTTGTTGTGCCATAGCCAAGGTCGATGTAAAGAGAGGTGCAGTTGGGTGCTATGTATATTGTTGCATACTTGTTAATGAGTTAACAACCCAATGATTTATGCAAACATTCAATTAGTTGATAGCATAATGTGATAGTTACATATGTATAATATGTAATCGGTATAATTACCTACCTTCATAGCTAAGAATAACTTGATGGACTCTAGCCATGGTTGTTCTTATCTATGGTTGGATATCAACCTATTTGGAGATGTTCCTACGATCTCCCGAATTGATAAAAAGGGTTATTCAATTCGAAAAATAAATAGGATTTAATTAATGTATATTGATGCATTCTTTATCATTCTTCTCACATAAGCTCAATTTGTATTTCTAGGATAATCACTTGATCATGTCTTCTCTGAATTTGCACTCCATTTTGGACACCAATAAGCTGACTGGGCCAAACTTCATGGACTGGCTTCAAAACCTGAGGATAGTCCTTAAGGCAGAAAAGTTTGCTTATGTCCTTGAAGAACAACTTCCCAACCATCCACCAGAAGATGCAACTCCAGACCAGTTAGTGGCCTATCAGAAACATGTGGCCGATTATGAACATGCAAGTTGCATCATGCTGGCCACTATGGTACCTGAGCTGCAAAAGCAGCATGAGCATATGGATGCTCATACCATCATCTTCCATCTTCATGAGCTGTTTGATGAGCAGGCGAGATCCGAAAGGTTCGAGGTCTCCAGACTCCTCTTCACCTCTAAGATGCAGGAAGGCACTTCTGTCTCACAGTTTGTGTTGAAGATGTTGGGGTACATTGAGCGACTAGGCACACTCGGATTTGCAATGGATCACGAACTAAGTGTTGACTTAATTCTGCATTGTTTGCCCAAGAGTTACTCACAATTTGTGATGAACTATCGGATGAACAAGCTGGAGACTACCATTCCTGAGTTGCTCAACCTGCTGAAGACTGTAGAGCCTTCTGTAAAGCAGGATCAGAAGATGGTATTGTTAGTTGGTTCCTCAAAGAAAGGCTCTAAGAGGAAGCCCAAAGAACAGAATAAGGGAAAGAAGAAAAAGGCCAAAAAGACTGAAAAGGCACTTGCCATCACTGCGGTAAGGAGGGTCACTGGCGAAGAAACTGCAAGGTCTATCTTGAGTCCTTGAAGATGAAGGCATCCGATGCCCCATCCTCTTCAGGTATCTTCGTTATTGAATGTCACTCTATTTCCTCATCCACCTGGGTACTTGATACTGGGTGTAGCTCACATATATGTAATGACATACAGGGGCTAAGGAATAGAAGAAGACTCGTCAAGGGAGAAGCGTATTTGCGAGTTGGAAATGGAGCAAAGATTGCTGTTGTTGCCATCGGAACATATTTGCTAAAGCTCCCTACTGGACTTGTCTTAGAATTGGATAATTGTTATTTTGTTCCTTCGTTAATAAGGAACATTATATCTATTTCATGCTTGAATGAAAAGGGTTATCATTTAACTTTTAGTAACAATTGCTGTTACATAACTTTAAATGGTGTTCTTTATGGGACCGAAATTTTATGCAATGGTATCTACACGTTAGATTTATCCGATGACGTTTTCAATATCGAAGTTAGCAACAAACATGCTTGAATAGATAATCAAATAGACTCCTATACGTGGCATTGTCGTCTTGGCCATGTAAGTAAGAAACACATGACCAAATTACACCGATGTGAAATTTTGGAATCATTTGAACCCGGTTCATTTGATACATGCGAATCATGCTTAAAAGGCAAGATGACCAAATTACCCTTTTTCGGAAAAGGTAAACCAGTGGGAGAATTACTTGGTCAAATACACACTGATGTATGTGGACCAATGTCAACTCTTGCACAAGGAGGTTATAGCTACTTCATTACCTTTATCGATGATCACTCACGATTCGGGTATGTGTTCTTAATGAAACACAAATCTGAAGCTTTTGAGAAATTCAAAGAGTTCAGAAGTGAAGTAGAGAAACAGCTTGGCAAAAGTATTAAGATACTTCAATCCGATCGGGGTGGTGAATACTTGAGTCAAGAGTTTCAAGATTATCTTAGGGACAATGGGATATTGTCTCAATGGACTCCTCCATATACACCACAGCATAATGGTGTATCTGAGAGGCGTAACCGAACCTTGATGGACATGGTTAGATCTATGATGAATCATGCAACTCTTCCAAAATTCTTTTGGGGCTATGCGCTTAAGACAGCTGTTTACTTACTAAATAGAGTCCCGACCAAGGTAGTCTCTACTACTCCATATGAGACGTGGAATAGTAAGAAACCTCATTTAACTCACCTTAAAATATGGGGTTGTCCTGCTTATGTAAAGCGGACTGTATCAGATAAATTGGATGCTAAGTCTGATAAATGTCTATTTATTGGATACCCTAAGGAAACGAAGGGTTACCAATTCTATCATCCCTTGGAACAAAAGGTGTTTGTTTTAAGGCATGCTGTATTTCTGAAAAAAGAATTTCTTTTACAAGAAAACAGTGGGAGTAGCATTGAACTTGAAGAAGTTCAAGAAACTCAAATAGATGAGTTATCTGTTGAACCTAAAACCAATAACTCATAATGATGAGTTATCTGTTGAACCTAAAACAACACCACTTCTTCATAGGTCTGATAGGACACGCAATATTCTAGAGAGATACGGATTTCTCATAAGTGAATCGAACGATGTGTTACTCGTTAACAATGACGAACCTATCAGTTATGAAGATGTTTTGATAAATTCAGAAAGGGATAAATAGCTTGAAGCCATGAAGTCGGAAATCGATTCCATGTACGAAAATCAAGTATGGGACTTGGTTAACCCGCCTGAAGGGATTAAGCCCATAGGGTGCAAGTGGGTTTTCAAGAAGAAAACCGATATGGAAGGTAATGTTGTTACCTTTAAGGCTAGATTAGTGGCAAAAGGATATCGTTAGAAACAAGGAATTGATTATGACGAAACCTATTCGCCAGTAGCTATGCTCAAATCCATTCGGATGCTCCTGGTCATAGCAGCTCATTATGATTATGAGATATGGCAAATGAATGTGAAAACAGCTTTCCTTAAAGGAAACCTGCTTGAGGATGTATACATGACACAACCTGAAGGTTTCACATCGGTTAATAAAACCAAAGTATACAAGCTTCGACGATCCATATATGGACTAAAGCAAGCATCCAGGAGCTGGAACATCCATTTTGATGAGACAATCAAAGAGTTTGATTTCTCACAAAATCCTGACGAACCTTGTGTTGGTGCAGAAAGCACCCAAGTCGAACCTGTATTTTGATAATGGCAAAAGGGTTCAAAAGTTAAGATATAATGTTTATCTAACATGTTACTCAAGTGTGCAGGAAAAGACCTAGCGAAGGACTGCTAGGCACCTGGCGAAGGAATGCCAGGATACAAAGATCTAGCGAAGGACTGCTAGGCACCAGGCGAAGGATAGCTTGGTACTAAAGCCCTAACGAAGGACTGCTAGGCACCTGGTGAAGGAATGTCAGGATACAAAGACCTAGCGAAGGACTGCTAGGCACCAGGCGAAGGACAGCTTGGTACTGAAGACCTGGCGAAGGACAGCTAAGCACCTAGCGAAGGACTGCTGGATAAAAGTCCAACCGGAGGAGCCTGTTGGCATCAGGTAAATTCTCCCAAGAGGAGTAGGTGAGGACGCGTTCCCCGGCGAGGGAACAGTAGGCGTTGGTTCGACCTAGGGCTCCATTTTGGAGACCCAAAGTCAGAACCAAGACAGCTAAGGCTGTATAAAACTAACATATTATTGCTCTATGTTATTTTGGACTAACCCTGGATGCAGGACCGAAGGAACGAGTGTCTGCAGCTCAGAGAGTCTCAAAGGAGTGAGGCAGAAGCTGAGTAGGGCGCCCGGAGTGTCCCGGGCGCCCCCAAGGTGAATACAAAAAGAAGTGGAGCAAATGTACGCTTCGACAGCTCATAGGCGGGGCGCCCCCGTGCTCCCGGGTGCCCCCATGCTCCCGGGCGCCCCAGATGGTCCGGGCGCCCCGAGCTCAAGCTAACGAAGTGGATAAGAGGCAAGCCAGCGAGAAGCCAATGGATAAGAGTCAACCCGGGCGCCCCCAGCGACCCGGGCGCCCCCGTCAAAGTCTGATCCCGAGTTTGAAGGGATCGGAGCTGACCGAGAGGAGCTCGGATCAGATGACACGTGGGGGGCGCCCCCAACGTTCCGGGCGCCCCCAGGAGCTATAAAAAGGCCCTCGACCCCAAGGCTTCAGAACAACAATTCTTCCAACACATACACGCTCTTCTGCTCCAGCGCTCTGTCCCGGAAACCTCCCGACTCGAGTTACAAGCGCCGACGACGTCCCTCTGCTTCGAAAATACGATCTACTCCAGACGTCGGTAACTAAGAGCGGCTTTCTTTTAGTTTACTGTACTAATCTTGTAATCTATTTCTGTAAACTTTTTGCGCATATAGAATTGCCCGCAGTAAACGGTCAACGACCGTGGGCCTTGGAGTAGGAGCCGACCACGACTCCGAACCAAGTAAAATCTTGGTGTTCGCGTGTGTTTTACTTTAATTATTTCCGCTGCTAATTCTCTTTCACGAATCCGAACGTTTTACTATATTCACCCCCCCCTCTATCGTTTCTCTAGATCCAACAAGTGGTATCAGAGCGGGGAAGCTCAAAATTGGTGCAACCACCAATTTGAGAATTTTTCGAATTTTTACGAAATCTTTTTAATATTTTTTTTCGTTCGAAATTTTTTTTATCGAGGTTGGTGCAACACCCCTCGACAAATATTTTTCTTTTACTTCCCGCACTACTAATCCAAGACCAAGTCTTGGGATATCTCTTTCCTTTTTTCTCTTAGTTTCAGATAAATGACCATGCAAGAAGGCTTCAGCACCGCAAGACCGCCGCTCTTCAGTGGGGAGGACTTCTCCTACTGGAAGAGCAGAATGGAGGTCCACCTGAAAACTCAGGTGGACATGTGGATAATCATTCAGTCCGGACTGGAGATTCCAAAGAATGCTGAAGGAGTACCTCAGACCTACACAGAGTGGGACACCGCTCTGAAACAGAAGATTGAAGCTGATGCAAAGGCGACCCAGACCCTCCAATGCGACTTAACAAAAGAGGAGCTGAACCGGGTGGGTCCATTCAACAGTGCCAAGGAGCTGTGGGGGAAACTGATCGAGCTGCACGAAGGAACTTCAGACACTCGGATCAGCAAGAGAGATCTCCTCCTGAACAAGCTGTATATGATCAAGATGAATGACAATGAAATAGCAGCTCAGCTCCACGCCCGAATTCAGGAGCTAATGAACGGACTACACACGATCGGTCACAAGGTAGAAAACCGTGACCTGATAAGGTACGCTCTTAATGCTTTCCCGAGAAGCACCTTGTGGGCATCTATAGTAGATACATACAAGGTTTCAAGGGATCTTTCAAAAATTAAACTAGATGAACTGTTTTCTGAACTTGAGTTGCATGAGCAGACTAACTGCACCATGGCTGAGAAAGGTATTGCCCTTATTGCAGGTAAAGCTAGAAAGGTATCCAAGAAGAAATCTCAACCTGCACCTGAGTCTGATTCAGACTCAGACTCAGAAGATGACGAAGGAGATCGACCTAAGCTGGTCCGACTGGCCCGGAACTACTACAAGGAATTGAAGAACCAAACCAACAGAAGGAAAGCCAGCCGAAGAAAGGATGAACTAGCTGAACCCTCAAATGAAAAGAACAAGCCTAACGTGACCTGTTACGAGTGCAAGAAGAAGGGCCACTACAAGACCGAATGCCCCAACCTGAAGGAAACAAAGAAGACGAGGAAGAAGAAGGCACTTCAAGCAACGTGGGACGTGTCCTCCTCCGAAGAAGAAGAAGAGGTCCCACAATCGAACCTGCTCGCGCTAACCGCCTTAGAAGAAATCGAGACCGAGTCAGAATCGGAACAGGACGACGGAAGACTTACATTTTCAGAGGACGGCGAAATTAAGGTAAGTGGTTTTTCTAGAAGTCAGTTAAATGAGTTAATTTCTTATCTTTCTCGAGATTTGGCGAAAGGTAAACTCCGAGTCGAATCCCTCCGACAGGAAGTAAAACTCCTGAAAGAGGGAGCTGACTCTAGATCCTTAACTGAGAATGGTTCAAGAAGGAACCTCTACTCAAGTTGAAAAACTTGAGAAAGAGAACTCCTCACTGAAAACTCAGGTTAAGGACCTTAGATCAGCTTTAGAACGATTCACTTCTGGTTCCAAGGGTCTTGACATGATTCTTGGAAAATAGAAATCGGTTCTAAATCGATCCGGACTAGGCTATAGAACCAAATCTAGACAAAGATCCTACTATGCTGTACTAAACCAGTCCAGAAATAAAGTTCAGGCATGGGTACCTAAACTGTACCTGAACAAACAAACTGGATCAAATCAGTATTGGATCCCCAAGGACAAGATTCACATCTTGCCAAACCATTATCATGGCTTTAGTCCAGGGGGAGCCAAATTGAAAACAATATTTATTGTTAAATAAAATTCAATTTTTGTTTTCAATTTGCGTAATTGATTGTTTATTTAATTTCTGCAATTTACCATGCTTAAACTAAGGAATGGTTAGTTTAAGGACTGAACCAACTTAACTGAAATTTGAACAACATAGTATTGGGTGGCGGTGAGATGATAGTACGTTAGGGAAACCAATTCTAATAAGGTCAAGTATTCTCTACTTGGTCTCTTTAGACTGGTGAAACTAGCCGAAGCTACCGATTCAAGACCCAAACTAGTTAGAATAGAATTTTTCAAAAAATAATTTTGAAAATGAAATTTCATTAAAAGGCTTTATCAAGGAAAGGGTTGATAATCCAATAAGGCTACGGCTAAAGAAGGCCTAGCGCCTCGCCAAGACCTGGAAGCCGATTTTTGAAATTCAAATTCAAATTATTCTTTGTCAAATTCGAATCTAACATAAATTTTCAGTTAATTATAGATTCAAACACAATTTTTAAATAAACTCAAATCAATTGCTTTCAAAAATTAATTTAAGTTTTTTAAAATAAATTATATTTTTCTTAAAAATTCTTTATCAAAACCTGTCTCACAAAACCTGTAAGGCTAAAGTGATTACTAACCCTAGATTGGTGAGACAGACTAGGTTGTGAAAATCAATTTAAAGCTATTCCTGATTCTAATTGGATCCAAATAAACAAAACTCTTTATGTGTAGGAACATAAAGATTTGGTCCAATGGGATGTTGGATAGCGGTTGCTCCAGACACATGACTGGAGATAAATTGAAATTCACCAAACTCAAGTTCAAGAACCTAGGCTCAGTGGCATTTGGGAACAATGCTTACACTCAAGGTAATTGGGTCAGGTAATATTGAACTTAAATCTGACTTTGTTATTAAGAAAGTCCTTTTGGTTGAAAATTTCAAATTTAACCTGCTTAGCATAAGTCAGTTATGTGATTCTGGTTATGTAGTTACCTTCAACAATTCTAACTGCCTGATTAGAAACTTGCAAGACTCAGAAATCATGCTTAAGGGCACTAGGGAAAAATAATGTTTACACTATAAACCTACCCCTAGTACCTAAATGCATGTTAACTCAGTTAGAACAATCAAACTCTGGCATAGGAGACTAGGTCACACTAACCTACGAATTATTTCAAAAATCACCCAACTTGGCCTAATTAAAGGTATTCCTAAAATTAAAAATCTGAAAACTTAATATGTGAATCATGTAATCAAGGTAAACAAACCAGGTCTAATCACAAACTAATCCAATCTGATCAAACTCAAACCACACTTGAGCTCCTGCACCTTGACCTATTTTGATTCACATGGAGCCAAGTCACTAAGGGAAACCGATACTGCTTAGTAATAGTTGATGATTATCTAGGTTCACCTGGGTAAGATTCTAAAGACCAAAGATGAAACCCTAAACCTATTTAGTAACTTTTGTAAGTTAATTGAAAATACAGAACGATACTAAAATCAAAGACTTAGGAGTGACCAGGGGAAGAGTTTGAAAATCAACAATTTGAGGAATTTTGTAAGGCGAATGGGTATATACATGAATTTTCATGTCCTAGAACCCCCAACAAAATGGGATAGTCGAAAGAAAAAATAGAATTCTACAGGAAGCCGCTAGGGCTATGCTCAATGAATTAACTTAGCTAACCAATATTGGGCAGAAGCAATTAGTACGGCTTGCTACATCCAAAATAGGGTCCTGATTAACAAGTGACACAACAAAACACCCTATGAATTATACTACCGTAGACTTCCAAACCTACACTACCTAAGGGTCTTTGGGTCCAAAGTCCATATCCTAAACACCAAGGACTATCTAGGTAAATTCCAGTCTAAGTCACCCCAGGCATCTTCTTAGGATACTCAACAACAAGTAGAGCCTATAGGGTTACAACAAACAAACTAAGAAAATTGAAGAAACAACTAATCTAATATTTGATGAAGAAATTAACTCAAAATCTGACAATCCAAATCTGGCTTCATCAAATACTGATAAGAGAGTAATCAACAAGTTGTTGAATCTTTAATTGAACCCATAAACGAACTAACTATTGAACCAACTACTGAGTCAAATCAACCAACTATTGAACCAATAATTGAACCAGCTCAAAGAGTTGAATCAAATAGTGAACCAAACCGACCAGCCGGACCTGAGGCCGAACCAAGTTCTAGAAAAACCAAGAAACCCAGACTCAGTCACCCAACCGATCAAATTGTGGGTGATCTAACTCTAGGAGTCAGAACTAGGTCGTCCTATAGAAACCTTAGTCAAATAGCAATGATCTCAAAAATAGAACCTAAGACTATAGAAGAAGCCCTACCTGATCCTGATTGGATCATAGCTATGCAAGAGGAGTTAGCCCAATTTGAGAGGAACCAAGTCTGGGAACTAGTACCTAAACCTGAAGGCAAATCCATCATTGACACTAAGTGGGTTTTTAGGAATAAGCTAAATGATCAAGGAGAAATAGTCAGAAATAAAGCCCGCTTAGTAGCGAAAGGATTCAGCCAAGTAGAAGGGTTAGATTACGACGAAACATATGCCCCAGTAGCTAGACTTGAGTCCATTAGGATGTTATTAGCCTTTGCATCCCATAAAGGATTCAAACTATACCAAATGGATGTAAAGTCAGCCTTTCTAAATGGATTCATTAAGGAAGAAGTCTATGTAGGACAACCCCCTGGGTTTGAGGACTTAGAAAGACCTGACCACGTTTACAAACTTACTAAAGCACTATATGGACTAAAACAAGCACCTAGGGCCTGGTATGAACGCTTATCAACTTACTTAATTTCTAAAGAATTTAAACAAGGACAAATTGACTCAACCCTATTCATTAAAACCTTAGGAAAAGAAATCTTTATTGCCCAAATCTACGTTGATGACATAATCTTTGGGTCCACCAACTCTAATTTTTTAAAAGAATTCGTGAAAATAATGGAAAATGAGTTTGAAATGAGTTTAGTTGGTGAACTCAACTTTTTCCTAGGTTACAAATCAAACAAACTAGAGATGGAAACTATGTCCATCAATCCAAATATGCTAAAGAATTAATAAAGAAATTTAAAATGGATAACTCTAAAAGCATAAGTACCCCCATGGCCACAAATGTAAAAATAGATAGTGACCCTGATGGTAAACCAGTAGACCTTAAACTCTATAGAAGTATGATAGGAAGTCTACTGTACCTTACAGCCAGCAGACCTGATATCCTTTTTCTGTAGGAATGTGTGCTAGATACCAAACCTGTGCTAAGGAAACGCACTTAGCAGCCCTAAAAAGAATACTAAGATATGTTAAGGGCACCCTAAATGTAGGGATTTGGTATCCTAGGACCTCAACTTTTGACTTGTCAGGATACTCGGATTCTGACTACGCTGGTTGTAAATTAGATAGAAAGAGCACAAGTGGAAGCTGCCAACTGTTAGGAAATAGTCTAGTAAGTTGGTGCAGCAGAAAACAACACTGTGTAGCTCTATCCACAACTGAAGCTGAGTATGTTGCCTTAGGAGAGTGTGTAGCACAACTTTTATGGATGATGCACACTCTTAAGGACTTCCAGCTCAACTACACCCAAACTCAGGTTTTCATTGACAACATAAGCTCAATTAATCTAACTAAGAATCCAATCCAACATTCCAGAACTAAACACATAGAAGTTAAACATCACTTTGTAAGAGACCATGTAGCCAGGGGTGAAATAGTACTTAAGCATATAGACTCTAAATCTAACTTAGCTGACATATTCACTAAACCCCTACCTGAGTCTGAGTTCAGCTCACTAAGAAGGCAGTTAGGATTATGCTTGGTAGAATAGGTTTACTCTATTTTCTGGTTTTCCTACTGCTTAACTCATTTTAAAATCAGTTTCTGAAATAGTTTTTATTTTCAAAATCAGCTTTTACTTAGTTTTGAAAAGTTTTAAATAAATTTTTTCGACTTAGTTTTATTTTAAAAACTACCCCCTTCAAAACTAGGGCTTTTTCGCAAATGGACTTAGCCTAGGCCCTAACCCTAGAACTGCATGCACCTATAGATTTAGAAGCCAGCATCTCACAAGCACCTTAGGGTACTTTTGATTGATAACCTAGAATGGGTTGAGATGCTTAGGTCTTTGCCTTAATTCAAGATGCTTTAAGTCAGTGCATCTGCAGTAATTGGGGCACTAAATACAACTTAAACAGTAATCAAGTCAAGTGTCAAGTTTAGAAAATCTAACTTGAACAGAACACTTAACTTGACTAACCCTAGCGAAAACTACTGTTTATAACAGTTAGTAAGTAGCTAATTGGGTTAGACAGGACCCTAAAAGAGATAATTGAAACTGATTTGGTTTAGTTCAAATCCTGAATTGGTTCAGTACAGCAAATTATGCAGTTTATTTTTTTCTGCTATTATGCAATTTTTTTTGCTATATTTCTTTATTTTTGATATATGGCAAAGGGGGAGAGATAGGAAAGGAGAGATTTTAATTTTTTAAAATCCAAAATTTCAAACTCTATCCTTTATTCAAAAAAGTACTTAATTTCCAGGATTTTAAAATTNATTTACACATCTCACAAAAACTATAGAGTTGACTTGTATGTGTATTGAGATATATTAGATATAAATGAGATTTAGGAGAATGAGCAACATTCAAGATTTTGATTCAGTGAATCAATTAGAGTTTTAGTTTCATGAAAATATATTGATTTTGTGAAGTTCAATCACAGGGAAAACCAATGTGTAAATCATGTGCATTTAAGCTATTGATCATGGTTGAAAATTTATTTTGAAAATGATTTCAAAAATATTTTGAACAACTTTGGTGATGTCTATTTTTTAATAATAATCATCATTGAAGCAAAATTAGAGTGAAACATTAAAGTTTTCAAAAGTTTTTAATTTTGTATCATTCTCTGAAAATGAGATATATTTTTATATAAATTATTTTTTTCTAATAGTATTTGACATAAGTAATTCCTATGTAAAATTTCATATTTTTTTGAATATCATAGATTTATTTGTGAGTTTCTAAATTTCGGTTTGATTTTGAATCTGGAATTTTAGATACAATAATCGATTTATTCAATTGATTACTGCACACTAATCGATTAGTGATGAATTTCTGCGAGCACGGAATCTCATGGAATTGATCATGTTGATCAATTAGTACATGCAAAATTGATTGGCAACTCATGTCAAGATTAGCGCAGGCTAGAATCAATTGGTAACTGAAACTCGATTGACAGAGTCTATGTTGGGCTGAAATGGTCATATTTTAGTTTGTTAAGTCACAATTATGTCACTTAACTTTTCCTAACCCTATGAAATGCTTAGATAAAAATTTAAAGGTAATTTTCTTGATTAAATGGAGAAAGGAATGATTAAAGGAGACTAATTTGAGGTTAATGAGGACGTTTAGATTCAAGGTTAAATTTTTAACCTCATGACTTTAATTTTGGGATTTCTTAAAGTTTTAAGAATTCCAAATCATTACTGGTGCAATGATAGAAGTTATAACATGCTTTAAGAGGGAGGTTCTTCTTAAAGACATGATGATGGATGTATACTCAAGGTTGAATATCGGAGACAATGGAAGGTAAGGAACCTTCATTATGATGCTTGAACGATAAAAGGAATGAATCTTATGAGAAGATTTTTTTTATATATGTCAAAGGGAGAGAATGCAAGGTTTAAGTTAGAAAACTTTCATTCATGTTTTAGCATGGGATGAAGAAAAAAGTTGAGCTAATATCAAGGTTCTGAGAATCGGACCGGACATCGAACCGGTCGGAGCAAGAGTTCAGAGGTTCCACCGGTTTAACCGGGGGTCCAACCGGCATATAACCGATATATAATAAAACATGTATTTATATAAATATATGAAACTAACAACTTATCCAACTACTTTCTTCAAGATTAGATCAACTAGGTCGAGCATATGATATGTTTTTGTCAGCAACTCAGCACGGTATTCTTGAAAAAAAAGATTAGTTTCAAAGAAAAATTCAAGTTTAAAACCATTAGATTCAAGAAATCTGGATATAAATTAAAAAATCTTATTAGAAGTTAAAACTATATCACAATAGTATTTGTTCACCAATAAACACATAAACAGGGGACACTAGTAAAGCACATGCAAAATTACACTTCCAAATATGTCATATATTACTGCCTTCATATGCCAGCACGACGATGCAACGAGGCTGGAGACAGGGTGAGGCTAGCGGAGGCAGGGCGGCACGGCGAGGCTGGTAGAGGTAGGGCGACGAGGCGAGAGGCTAGCTGCGGTGACTCTCTTGCAAGCAAACAACAGGTTCGTTCGTTTGAGACTTTGGGTGAAAGCAAACTTGGTTTTTAACATTTTATTTTTCAATTTTCATTTTCAGTAAGAAAGCAAAATTGCAAAAAGGGGGAAAAAATCAAAAAATAAAAAATAAAATAAACCTAGCTAGTTTGACCGATTTTTCCGGTTGTCCGGTTCACCGGTTCCCGACCGGTTCAGAACGGTTCGCATCCGGTTCTTGAATAGCCGGTTTTCAGTGTCAACTCGGACCGAAAATCTGGCCGGTTCCCGATTCAACAGGCCCGACCGACCGGTCCGGTCCGATTTTCAGAACACTGGCTAATATAGGGTAGCATAACTTAAGTATATTATCAAATATCAAAGAGGGTGAGATTATTAATGTAATCGTTCTCGGGTCAAGGTTGACCAATTTGACTGAGCTTGGGTTGGTCTGAGCTTGAATTTTGATGTTTGACAATGTGTATGTGAAAAAAGTCAAGTAGGTTAAGAGAGAACTGAATACTTGACTAAGAAAGTTCTAATTAGAAGTCAGGTAAGGCAACGAAAAGTCCTAGCAGAACTAGGTAGTGGAAGACATAGTTGAGAACTAAGCAATGAAAGCCTTAGTGAGGCCAGGCAGTGGAAGATGTAATTATAAACTAAGCAAGGAAAAAAGTCCAAATGGGTCAAAAATGATCGGACACTTATTGATTAGAAGTCCAATGGGAAGGTTGGCAAGTGAGAAGTCCAACGGGAAGTTGAGCAAGGGAAAAAGTCCATGTGGGACAACGAGGATTAGACTCTTAGTGATTGAAAGTCCATCAAGAAGGTTAGCAAGTGAGACGTAGAATGGGAAGTTGGCAAAGAAAAAGGTTCAAATGAGTCAAGATTGATAAGACACTTGGTAAGAAAGTTCAAGTGAGTCAAAAATTGACTAGACGTCCAAGTAAGTCAATGGGTTACTGGACACTTGGTGAGAAGGTTGACCCACTTGGTGAAGAAGCACAACAGTTAAATGTTGACCGGATGTTAAGTAACAAAAATTTACAATGAGCCATAAATGACTTTAGGGTTGTGTAATTAATTAGAGTAATCGATTGACCCAAACCAATAGACTGGAAGATCTTATTTGAGAGCAGAATATTCCAGAATCTATTGGATAATTGATTGGCTTAGACCAATCGATTGACCATATTTTTACGGCAGCACAGAAAGATACCTAATCGATTAGGGCAATCGATTAACAGTTTATTCATGAGAGAACAAGATGATTGGAATCTATTGGGGCAATCAATTGAGAGATTTCATGAAAATAATAGAGGTACTGGAATTAATTGGAGTAATCGATTCGGCAGGGGTCAATCGATTAGGCTAATGGATTTGAGTGTTTTTACGAAGAACAAAAAAGTTAGAAATCGATTGACTTAGTCAATTAGAAGCTGATAATTGATTGGTATGACTCACCAACTAATTAGACGGATAAAAAATATCCATTCTACAAGTTTTGAACGATCGATCTAATGTTGCAATCAATTGGGGGTAAGACTAATGATTAGAATGTGTTTTCTAACCCGAAAGGAACCAGGGGGGTTGCGTGGAGTTTCTTCGATATCGATTTTTGAGGGATTGGAGAAGAGATGCAGTTGTATTTCCTACCATCGAGAGGCAATCCAAAACAAGAAAAGAGCAAGTAAAACAAAGTTCATTGTTGTAAAGTTATCAATTTTTTTTTGTAATTTTGTTTGCATTTTCTTGTTGTATTCTTGTGCTTAAGCTTGTACAAGGCTTCTCTACCTCCGAAAAGTTTCAAAGAAGAAGGCATTCATAGTGGAGATGTGAGTGTGAGGAGCATATCTTTGGATTAATCATCCCAAAGTGATGGATACCAAATAAAATCGAAGGAATTAACATCATACTTGTTTTGCTTCAAGTTTCAGCTGCTATTCATTTTCGAAGAAGCAAACCGAGTTATTCATCCCCTCTCTAACTCATATAGGTCCCAATAAGTAGTATCAAATCTAGGCTGCTCTTCATTGGATTAGCCCTCGGAAGAAGCAAGAGCTAGAAGAAGAAGAAAAAATTGAAAATTTAAGTCTTAATTTTAACAAGTCTAAGACAAATCATCAAAGGAGCTCAACTTTAAAATAGAACCTTGAGATGGATTCGAACATGACTTTCGGGCTCTCCACCCTTTGGATTAGGAGGTTTAGATCAATTGAAGGTTAGAGATGAGAATTTCTTCATAATGAAAATGGAAGATTGGTTTATCTTAATGGAGGTATTTGAAGCCCCAATTGATGGTAGAGGAAGATTCCTCAAGAAAAAGATTATGGACCGAGAAGCAACTCCAAAAATTGATTGACAAGGATGAATCGATCAAACTAGATATGTAGTATTTTCTTGAGAGAATAGATGACTTCGGAATCAATTGAGGCAATCGATTGGAAGCCAACAATCGATTTGTATGATTTATCAATCGATTGGTTAGGCGAAAAGGAGTCATTTTGCAAGTTTGAAAAATTGGATTTGACATGACAATCGATTGATGAGTAAGGTCAATCGGTTGCTAGGTGGGAATCAATTCGAACATCATCCATATAAAGGGGATTTCAAGGAGGATTCTCGTTGCTAGTTCTTGAGAGTTTGGAGATAAAGTACTGTTGTATTTCTTACCATAAAAAGATAATCCAATGCAGGAAAAGAGTAAGCAATTCAAGGTTCTTCATTGTAAAGTCATTTTTGTAGGATCAATACATGTGAGAGGAGAGGGTGAATCACGTGTGTTTAAAATTTCAGCTTTTTGAAAATCAGTGCGTGGCAGAAAATAAAATCAGTGTTGGTGCAAGTTGCATCAATGATGTTTCTTTTTAAGTGTTTTAATGTTTAACAATTCACTTAAGTCAGTGATATATTGAACAGACAAAGGGGAGCAAAAGAGAAGCAACCTTAGCTGAAGAAAAGTCCTAGTTAATCTAGGCATCGGAAACCTTAAGACCTAGCGAAGGGCTGCTAGGCATAAAAGTCCCAACGAAGGGCTGCTGGGCACCTAGCGAAGGGCTGCTAGGTATCGAAACCCTTAAGACCTAGCGAAGGGCTGCTAGACACCTAGCGAAGGGCTGCTAGGTATCGTAACCTTAAGACCTAGCGAAGGGCTGCTAGGTATCGTAACCTTAAGACCTAGCGAAGGGCTGCTAGGTATCGTAACCTTAAGACCTAGCGAAGGGCTGCTAGGCACCTAGCGGAGGGCTGCTAGGTATCGTAACCTTAAGACCTAGCGAAGGGCTGCTAGGCACCTAGCGAAGGGCTGCTAGGTATCGTAACCCTAAGACCTAGCGAAGGGCTGCTAGGCACCTAGTGAAGGACTACTAGGCATAGAAGACCTAGCGAAGGATTGCTAGGCACCAGGCGAAGGACCGCTTGGTAACAAAGACCTAGCGAAGGGCTGTTAGGCACCTGGCGAAGGACGACTGGGGAATGAAGTCTTGGTTCGAGGGACTGAGCAACTTAGCTGAGCGATGACTAAGGACAGGAGTAGAGACGGGTCAGGGTTCGAGCGTCTCGAGATCCGGAGTAATCGAAAGCTAAGTAAAAGTCCACCCGAAGGGCTGGGTGGCAACCGTCTCCTGAAAGGAGTAGGTGAAGGGCGAGTTCTCGGGGATGGGAACTTGTGCCGGTTCGACCTAGGGTTTCGTGCAAATCCGAAGTCCGAACCAAGTCCTTAAGACCAATATTATATGTATCTATGCTTTGGGTTTGTGGATATTGCAGGTACCAAGAACCAAAGACAAAGCAAGCGTGCTGGAAGCCCTAACCAGGGCGCCCCCAGTGTTGGGGGCGCCCCCATGCACCAGGGCCCCCCCAGTGCTGGGGGCGCCCCCAGGCAGTACTAAAGAGACTGTTTCACTGTTTCGAAGCCAGAAGCAAAGGATAAGCGCTCAAGAGGGCGCCCGGGATGTTCGGGGCGCCCTGGTCAAAGAACTTATCACCTACGGCGAAGTAGGCGCAAAGATAAGAGTTGACCGAGTCTTCCGTGGCGCCGCCAGCGTCCGGGGCGCCCCCAGGAGGCCTATATAAGGGGCTTCGACCCCTCTGCTTCAGACACGACTTCCAAGCACTGTTCTGATCATTCTGACCGTCGACAACACGCTAAAGATGAGGCTTTATGACCGGGAGGCTCCAGGAGGAAGTGCGCGGCACTTCGGAGGTCCAGATCAGCCGAGTTTCATATTCGTGTTCGGTTTGCTTTTACTTGTTCCGTACTTTAACTTTCAATATCTTTTTTTATTGTAATTGTAAACTGTAAGACGGGTTTTTCTCCGCCTCCGGAAATTCCAGAAAGGAGACCAATAGTGGACTCACGCCGAGTACATAGGCCTTGGACGTACTGACCCAGGGGGGTCGGGAACCAAGTAAATAAATCCCGCGTGTCATTGTCCTTTGCTTTGTTTTTCGTTCCATTTATTCTCCGCTGCGCTACTAATATTCTAAGTCCAGAACGAAAGTTTTACGAAGAATTCGGAAAGAGTTTTCATGATCGATATTCACCCCCCCCCCTCTATCGACAGCACCGGTCCTACATGAATCACGTGTGTTTAAAATTTCAGCTTTTTGAAAATCAGTGCGTGGCAGAAAATAAACTAAGTAAGAAAGAAAAAAACGTAAGAAAACTGAACATAAGTATTTTATTTTTCCTTGGTTCGGAGCCTTCGATGACCTCTACTCTGCGACCTAAGTCCCTTAGACCTTTTCAATGAGTAATACACTAAAATTCTCTACCGATAAACTCCCAGTAGAATAATCGAGTTTAGAGAAAGAAGAAGGAAGTTTAACAACTTGTACTTCCTTTTTACATTAAATCAATGGCGTAGCCAAGATTTTCACTTAGGAGGAATGAATTCAATAAATAAAAAAAATACAACACAAAATATATAATAAAAATCATATATTAACTTCATATGTTTTTACAATATCACTCTCTGAGATTTTATATTTTGAAAGTGCTAAATAATAACTTCATTATTAACAATATCAAATACATATCACTCAATATACGATATCAAATAATTATTTATCATATCATCTTCCAATCGATTACAAAGAGAGATTTTGATTTCATTGTTGAAAATACTCTCTCTACAGTTGAAGCTGCAACAGGTAATAACAATGCTAACTTCAAAAGTAAATATACCAAAAGATACATTCGATATTTCTTCAATTGGTCTATCCATTTAGCAAGCTTATTAATCCCTGCAATCTTAGAGAATTGATTACTACTTCGCATGTTAAAGATAAAGTTATCAAGTTGGTGCTCAAAATGCATTTACTCCATTAGAGAGAACTTAGATGGATAAAACTGAGCAAATTGAAGAAATTTTCTCTTATTATAAGTAAGAGAATGAATTTGATAAATTAAGACTAGCCATACATAACAACGATTTTGTGTTCACCTCATTAAATCGACAATTCAACTCTTGAAATTGCAAATCTATCACATTATAAAAAGTTTCAACGTGATAATAGTGAATATTTGTTCTTCCTTTAATATTTTATTGTGATCACCCATGAAGTAGTTTCATCTTGTATTTTTTTAAAATACCTCAACATTGTCAATTTGCCTAATTTATCATTAATATAATATTTTAGAAATATAATTATCTAATTTAATGACTTTCCCCCAATAATTTAAAAATAAATAATAAATGAAATTGATAGAACCAACTTGAGAGTTAATGATTCCTTATTTTTCACGTATATTGGTAAAGTTATTAAGTTGAGTGTTTACATTATAAAGTCATATTTTTCTAGCCATGTAATTATCTAACTTTAATTCTTATTCTAAAGAGGATTCCTTCCATATGCATGAGGTTATTATTGTAACGACCCCCCTCCTCACTCTAGAGGGACGTCGTATTACTTTTCTGCTTAACCAGGACCAGTCGATTGACTCCTTGAGCAGTCGACTGGTGTCAGTCGACTCCTAAGCCAAATCACTTCCCCAATCTTTTTGTTCGAAAGTTGGCCCGGGATCAGTCGACTGGTGGAGTTACCAGTCGACTGGTGCAGTCGACTCCACATGGAAATCACTCGACCAATCTTTCTGTTCCCTCGAATTCCTGAGGGCAGTCCACTGCTACCTTGAGCAGTCGACTGATATGCCTGGAATTTCAGTTCTAGACTTCAGAACACATATGAATACTTCAAATAAAACACTTCTACTCCAACAGTAATTAGAACTCATAATTAAAATACTTAAACTAGATCATAAACCATTTAACATGCAACTCAAGTAGTAAGAAAACATCTCAATCTTATAATCTTTGCGGAAATAATAACTCAACTTATAATCTTTGCAGAAACGAAACTACTATCATGAAACTTAAGTAAACTTATAAAGTTCTACTATTTAGAACACTAGCAAGTCTCCTCCTAAAAGATCTCAATTCACGGTTCTGCCGCCACTAACACAAATCATCCTTCCTTTGGCCTTCTTGCTTTTGTTGGATACTGGGTCTTAAAAGACCAATACGATTTATGATTTTCCAAGAGAAAATCGAGGTGTCATCAATCGATGAAAGTCTAAATTAACTTCAAAATCGAAATATACATTTCAAGTAGATGAATCTAGACTATTAATTTGCTCAAAACCGATTACGGGTGAATGAGAAATTAATTGTTAAAGTCAGCTCAAAATGTTACAAAAAGGAAGTAAGGGAAAATAGTCCCACATTGGAAATTTCAGAGAGAATTTACTTCCTTATATACATTGTTGTGTTAATTGAGTTAACGTAAATAACACAGATTCACTCATCCAAGGGGCGAGCAGGTGCTCGCACCTACAAGCCCACCACCTGCCACGTGCGTACACGCCACGCGCGCACGCACGCAATGGGCGCTTTGTTGGCGCACTTTGCACTTTGCACGTACACATCGTCGTGAGGAGCATTGAGGAGCTTAAATTTATGCTCCGGGTGACATGACTATACCTATGTGGCACTTGGGTGATGTGGCATGCATACGTGGCACTCTCGGTTGGACAGAGAGGGATGATTGAAGGGCTGAAAGGTTACAATCCTCCAGATCTAGGGCTGAGATTAAGAGATCTGGTTGAAGGGTTATACCCTCTAGATTGAACGGCTCAGATGAACTCACCAAGGGGTACTTCACCTCTTCACCTAGTATAAATAGGATCCCTAGTTGTTGGAAAGAAATCACTCAAAAAACAACAACCTAAAATCACTCAAACTCACTCAAGCCTAATCAACCTTGCATTCATTCCATCTTCTGCATCCGGAGTTCAAAAAACCTGCGAGAGGGTTCGTCGGTCTCAGAATTTGAAGTGTTACTATTCTGAGACATCGTCGTTGTATCTTGAAAACGAATTGCTGTTATCCGTAAGAACCTGAGTGGAGCAATATCGTTTTACGGGGATAGTGTTGAACACTAGCCTCGACGATATTATATTAGATTGCATCCTCCCCGGCGGCAATATTCACCGACGACGCCAGACAATCGTAAAACGATATTGCTGCAATCTGATATGGTCGTGATCAATGACGTTCCGACTACCGCTTCACCCGGAGTCCCGACCTTAGTTCCACCCGGAGAGAAGCCGGAGAAATTCAACGGAACCAATTTCAAAAGATGGCAGCAGAAGTTGATATTTTATCTGACGACGCTAAACCTCGTAAGGTTTTTGCGTGAAGACCCGCCAGCCGCTATGGAAGGATATTCCAATAGTAAGCCTGCTTGCGATGCGTGGTCGCACGGAGATTTCCGGTGCCGTAATTATATTCACAATGCATTGGACAACACAGTATATAACGTGTATTGTCTGATAGAGACCGCAAAATCTTTGTGGGAATCACTAGAGAAGAAATACAAAACTAAAAATGTCGGTTTGAAGAAATTCATCGTCGGCCGGTTTCTGGATTTCAAAATGGTGGATTTCAAAAGTGTGGCATCTCAAGTCCAAGATATGCAACTAATATTGCATGATCTGGATGTCGAAGGCATGAAGCTGAATGAGTTGTTCAAAGTGGCCGCGGTAATTGAGAAACTCCCCTCGTCGTGGAAGAATTTCAAAAATTACCTGAAGCATAAGCAAAAGGAGATGGGGCTTGAAGACATGATCCTGAGGCTACGAATAGAGGAGGATAATCGAAGGTTCTCCGACTCTAAAGGAACGAAGCGGGCTATCAACGAGATGTTTAACCTGGCTGAGCCGAACTCTAAGAAGCCGAAGTAATTCAAAATGAAGGCTCAAGGCAAGAAATTCAAGGGCTCGTGCTATAACTGCGGAAATTCAGGACACATGCCCAAAGATTGCAGACGCCCAAAGAAACCAACCAAGGGACAGAAGGATGTTGCGAACCAGGTCGCAATTTCTGACGACATGGACCTAGACCTCACTGCGGTCGTGTTTGAAGCCAACACGGTGGTGGACAACCCGAAGCTGTGGTGGATCGATACTCGAGCAATACGTCATATCTGTTCTGATAAGGCGATGTTCTCCAAGTATATTCCGATAAGTGGAAGAAAGCTCTATATGGGCAATTCCACGACATCGCCGATTGTCGGACTTGGAAAAGTTGTTTTGAAGATGATATTAGGGAAGGAGCTAACGCTTATTGATGTGCTCCATGTTCCCGACATCAGGAATAACCTAGTTTCTGGATCAGCACTTGTTAAAGCCGGTTTCAGACTAGTGTTCCAGTCAAATAACTTTGTACTTGCGAAGAATGGTGTATTCGTAGGTAAAGCGTACTTAGAACAGAGTCTGTTCAAGATGGTTGTAATGACTGTATACCGTGAATTTGATGGTAATAAAATAAAAGCTTCCAGCTATATTTTGAGTGTTTTAATTTATGGCATGATCGACTTGGACATGTTAATAATAATACTCTAAAACATCTCGTCAAATTAAATTTATTACCAAACGTCAATGTTGACAAAACACATAAATGTGAAGTGTACGTGGAAGCAAAAATAATGAGACTACCTTTTCATTCGGTAGAAAAGTCAACCACTCCTCTAGAGTTAATACATAATGATCTATGTGACTTAAAATTCATGCAAACTAGAGAAGGTAAAAAGTATTTTATTACTTTTATCGATGATTGTACGAGGTTCTGTTATGTTTTTCTTTTGAGAAGTAAAGACGAAGCCTTAAAAGCTTTTACAATCTATAAAATAGAAGTTGAGAATCTACTTAATAAACAAATTAAAATAATTCGTAGCGATAGAGGTGGAGAATATGGTGCGCCATTTGATGAATTTTGTTTTGAATCTGGCATTATCCATCAGACAACGGCGCCTTACCCACCTCAATCGAATGGTGTTGCCGAACGTAAAAATCGGACATTAAAGAAAATGATGAATGCCTTGTTGATAAATTCAAGCTCACCCCAAAACTTGTAGGGGGAAGCTATATTATCGGCAAATCACATTCTCAATAAAATCCCTCACAAGAAGAACGATAAAACGCCATACGACCTATGGAAAGGTCGCGAGCCATCGTACAAATACTTGAAAGTGTGAGGGTGCTTGGCAAAGGTCAAAGTACCCAAGCCAAAGCAAATAAAGATCGAACCTAAAACGTTCAATGCAATATTCGTCGGATATGCCCAAAACAGTAGTGCATATCGTTTCATAGTTCACAAGTCAGACATTCCTGATATTCATGTGGGAACAACCATAGAATCTCGGAATGCAATATTCTTTGAAAGTATATTCCTAAATAAGAAGGGAAACATTCAAAGTGATAGTAACGGAAGCTCTAAAGACAATGACGTTTCTGAACTTAGTTGTCATAAAAGGACTATTGACTATCAAAGCAAAGAGCCACATCGGAGCAAACGGGCTAGAGTCGAGAAATCGTTCGGGCTGGACTTTATGACTTTTATGTCAGAAACAAACCCAATAACATTGAACGAAGCTCTCTCTAGTCCCGACGCCCCATTATGGAAAGAAACAGTCAATAGTGAAATCGAGTCCATCATGAATAACCATACTTGGGAATTAGTGGACCTTCCTTCTAGTTCTAAACCATTAGGATGTAAGTGGATACTAAAACGCAAGTATAAAGCTGATGGATCGATTGACAAGTATAAGGCTAGAGTTGTAGCCAAAGGGTACATGCAGAAGGAAGGCCTTGATTACTTCGATACCTACTCATCGGTGACAAGGATTACGTCCATACGAGTGTTGATAGCCATCACAGCATTGTATGACCTTGAAATACATTAAATGGATATTAAGATTGCATTCTTAAATGGTGAGTTGGAAGAAGAAATCTATATGGAGCAACCCGAGGGGTTCATAGTTACAGGAAAAGAGGAAAAGGTGTGTCGACTTGTTAAGTCGCTGTACGGATTTAAACAAGCGCCTAAACAATAGCACGAGAAATTTGACAAAATAATGTTGTCAAACGAGTTCAAAATAAATGAGTGTGACAAATGCATTTATGTCAAAAACACACCTAAAGACTATATAATCGTCTGTCTATACGTAGACGATATGCTTATAATGGGTAGTAATCATTAGATAATCATGAATACAAAGGAAATGTTGACCAAGAATTTCGATATGAAAGATATGGGTCGAGCAGAAGTTATATTGGGAATTAAAATTCTCAAGACATCTGGGGGGATAGTTTTGACACAATCCCACTATGTAGAGTCGGTGTTGAAGAGGTTTAATGCGTACAATCACTCTATAGTGAAAACACCTATGGATCTAAGTCAACACTTAGCGAAAAACCAATGTGAGTCTATATCGTAATTGGAATATTCTCAGATAATAGACAGCTTGATGTATCTCATAAACTGCACACGCCCGGATATTGCATGTGCGGTCAACAAGCTAAGTCAGTTTACGAGTAATCCAAACGACACCCATTGAAAATCATTAATGCGAGTTCTTAGATATTTGAAATATATTATGAACTATGGATTACATTATGAAAAACATCCCGTTGTCTTAGAGGGATATTGTGATGCTAATTGGATATCAAATATAAAAGATTCCAAATCCACTAGTGGATATGTATTCACGATTGGTGGGGGAGCGGTATCTTGGAAATCCACTAAGCAGATGTGCATTGCTCGGTCAATAATGGAGTCCGAGTTTATAACACTAGACAAAACAGCTGAAGAAGCTGAATGGCTGCGGAATTTCTTGGATGATATTACGAGCTGGACAAAACCTGTGCCCGCCGTGCTTATACATTGTGATAGTCAATCGATGATTGGAAGGGCACAGAGTAGTATGTATAATGATAAGTCACGACATATACGTCGTAGACATAATACCATTAGGCAGTTTATCTCGAATGGAGTGATTGCAATTGATTATGTAAAGTCCAAAGATAATTTGGCAGATCCTCTTACGAAGGGGCTAAATAGAGATCAAGTATACTGCTCGTCAAGAGGAATGAGATTAAAAATCTACAACGAAAATGACTGTAACGATAACCCAACCTTGTTGACTGGAGATCCCAAGATTTTGGTTCAATGGGACAACGAAGTTACAGAAGTTGTGTTACAGCACATGAGATATATTATCCCAATCCTAGGATAAATAAGTGTTGTCCTACCACATATAGTGAGGTTAAACTTATGCTTTTAATGACTTCTATACCTTTATAAGGTAGAGTATGGTAGGATACTCTTGATAGAAGTGTCACCTATGTGAGTGTGAAGACAGATCGCTTCAATGAAACACTCATGAATCCAAGATGGTGTCCATGGCCAAAACGGAACCAACCATGAGAACCAAAAAGTAGGTGAGATAAGTCTTTGTGTGAATGTTATTGTTTTAGTATACACAAACAACTGAGCAGTTCAAGACATCACGTTTACTGCGCAGCCTAGTATGCTCGATAGCATTTCACTACGAAAGGTTCAAAGCCACAAGCTACCTCTCCCGTTACATTGACTTATCGATTGGACTCCTGTAAAGTGTTTACATGCATACACACATTAATTTCCATTCATGTGGGGGATTGTTGGATATTGGGTCTTAAAAGACGAATACGATTTATGATTTTGCAAGAGAAAATCGAGATACCATCAATCGATGAAAGTCTAAATTGACTTCAAAATCGAAATCTACATTTTGAGTAGATGAATCTAGACTATTAATTTACTCAAAACCGATTACGGATGAATGAGAAATTAATTATTAAAGTCAACTCAAAATGTTACAAAAAGGAAGTAGAGGGAAAATAGTCCCACATTGGAAATTCCAGAGAGAATTTACTTCCTTATATACGTTGCTATGTTAATTGAGTTAACACAAATAACACAGATGCACTCATCCAAGGGGCGAGCAGGTGCTCGCACCTGCAAGCCCACCACCCACCACGCGCGCACACACGCAATGAGCGTTTTGTTGGCACACTTTTCACTTCGCACGTACGCATCGTCGCGAGGAGCATTGAGGAGCTTAAATTTATGCTCCGGGTGATATGGCTATACCTACGTGGCACTTGGGTGATGTGGCATGCATACGTGGCACTCTCGGTTGGACAGAGAGGGATGATTGGCTGCTGACTGGGCAAATGGATGGCCACCGTTAGATCGAAGAGGGTGATGGATCGCTAGTGACGCGATCTGGAGCGTTGATCACAAATAATCATGATCGGACCATTGGTGATGAAAGTTGATCTGGCGGCTGAGATCAAAGGAGGGCTGAAAGGTTACAATCCTCCAGATCTAGGGCTGAGATTAAGAGATCTGGTTGAAGGGTTACACCCTCTAGATCGAACGGCTCAGATGAACTCACCAAGGGGTACTTCACCTCTTCACCTAGTATAAATAGGATCCCTAGATGATGGAAAGAAATTGTTGGTGCAGAATGCACCTAAGTCAAACCTGTGTTTTGATATTGGCAAAAGGGTTCAAAAGTTAAGGGTTAGTTGTTGTCTAACAAGCTTCTTGAGTGTATAGGAAAGCCCTAGCGAAGGAAGGCTAGGCACTGGCGAAGGACTGCCAGATAGGAGAAGCCCTAGCAATGGACTGCTAGGCACTAGCAAAGGACCGCCAGAATGCTAAAACCCTAGCGAAGGACTGCTAGGCACTGGCAAAGGACCGCCAGAATGCTAAAACCCTAGCGAAGGACTGCTAGGCTGGCGAAGGACTGCCAGAAGAAAAGACCTAGCGAAGGGCAGCTAGGCACCAAGCAAAGGGCAGCTTGGTAACTCAAGACCTGGCGAAAGACTGCCGGGCAAAAGTCCAACTGGAGGATCCGGTTGGCACCAGGTAAACTCTCCCGAGAGGAGTAGGTGAGGACGCGTTCCCCTTGAGGGAACATTAGGCGTCGGTTCGACCTAGGGCTCCATTTTGGAGACCAAAGTCAGAACCAAGACAGCTAAGGCTGTATAAAATAATAATATTATTGTTATTTGGACTAACCCTGGATGCAGGATCGAAGGACTGAGTATCTGCAGCTCAGAGAGCCTCAAAGGAGTGAGGCAGAAGCTGAGCAGGGCGCCCCGGACGACCAGGGCGCCCCCAAGGTCAACCCAAGTCTCTAACAACCTCGACGCGCTTCAACCCGCTTGTCGCGGGCGCCCCGCGTGTCTCGGGCGCCCCCACTGCCAGCTGCCGAAGCGCATCTCTGCGAAGCTGAGGAGATGAGGCCTTTTGACCGGTCAATGCGGGCGCCCCGAGTCCTCCGGGCGCCCCGGTCAAATCGGATCCCGAGGATAAGGGGATCAGACGGCGACCGAGCTACAGCCGGATCAGCTGCCACGTGGGGGGCGCCCCCGTCGACCAGGGCGCCCCTAGGCCCTATATAAAGGGCCCTCGACCCCCTTCTTCAGTGCATCACTTACTGCGACGCTTCCACGCTTTACAACTTTCATTCAACGCATCCAAACGCTCCGACGACCGCGCTCTGCTCCAGGAACTTCTCAACTCAAGTCCGAAGCGCCGTCGACCTCCCGCTGCACCGAAACTCGAGCCTACCTCGGGAGTTGGTAAATACAGAAGTGTTATATTTCTTATTGCAATTTGTATTTATCTTCTGTACTTATTCTACGAATTATAGAATTGCCCAAAGTAAACGGTCAACGACCGTGGGCCTTGGAGTAGGAGTCGACCCAGGCTCCGAACCAAGTAAAACGACCTTGTTAGCGTTGTGTTGCTTTTTGTGTCTTATTTCCGCTGCGCACTTACTCTTTTTTAAATCCGAACGATTTGCGACATTCACCCTCCCCTCTCTCACATTTCTCGATCCAACAAGTGGTATCAGAGCGGGGAATTCAAACTTGGTGCAACCACCAGTTTGAAAATTTCGGATTTTTTTTTCGCTTTCTCAATTCTTTTTTCGTTAAATATTTTTCGTTCGAATTTTTCTTTCAAGGTTGGTGCAACACCCCTTGAAATTTATTTTTATTTATTCTTCCCGCACTACTAATCCAAGACCAAGTCTTGGAATATTGTTTGTTGTTTTTTTTATTGTTTGCTATTTCAGAATAAATGGCTATCCAAGAAGGCTTTAGCACCGCCAGACCTCCACTTTTCAGTGGAGAAGACTTTCCTTACTGGAAAAGTCGAATGGAGGTCCACCTGAAAACTCAGGTGGATATGTGGATAATCATCCAGTCTGGACTGATGATTCCCACAAATGCTGAAGGCGTACCGCAAAACTACTCAGAGTGGGACACTGCCCTTAAACGCAAAATCGAAGCTGACGCCAAAGCAACTCAGACCCTCCAATGCGGACTAACGAAAGAGGAGCTGAACCGCGTAGGCCCCTTCAACAGTGCCAAGGAGCTATGGGCTAAACTGATCGAGCTCCACGAAGGAACTTCAGATACGAGGATCAGCAAACGCGATCTGCTACTGAACAAGCTCTTCACCATCAGAATGGCAGATAACGAGACAGCAGCTCAGCTCCATTCCAGAATCCAGGAATTGATGAACGGTCTTCACGCAATAGGTCACAAGGTTCAAAACCGTGATCTTATAAGGTATGATCTAAACGCATTCCCTAGGACCACCTTGTGGGCATCTATGGTAGATGCATACAAGGTCTCTAGGGATCTTTCAAAAATTAAGTTAGATGAGTTATTTTCTGAACTTGAACTTCATGAACAGACTAACTGCAATTTGGCCGAGAAAAGTATAGCTTTCTTTGCAGGGAAAACAGGAAGGACGACTAAGAAGAAAACTCAAGTTGAACCCGAGTCTACCTCAGACTCAGAAACAGAAGATCAAGAAGGAGATCAATCTGAACTGGTCCGGCTAGCTCGAAGCTACTACAAAAAGTTGAAGAACCAAGCCAACACACGAAGAACAAGCCGAAGAAAGGATGAACCAGCTGAACCAGCAACTGACAAACACAGGCCCAACGTAACCTGCTACGAATGCAAGAAGAAGGGCCACTACAAGACTGAATGTCCAAGCCTAAAGGAGTCCAAGAAGACCAGAAAGAAGAAGGCACTCCAAGCAACCTGGGACGAGTCTTCCTCAGAAGAAGAAGAAGAAGCACCGCAATCCAATCTTCTGGCCCTGACCGCTTCGGATCAAATCGAGACTGACTCAGACTCGGACCAGGACGACGGCAAGCTGACCTTCTCCGACGACGGAGAAATAAGGGTAACAGGTTTTTCAAAATTGCAATTAAATTCTCTTATTTCTTATCTATCCCAAGATTTGGCGAAAGCCAAACTCCGAATCGAGTCCCTCCAACAGGAAGTAAAACTCCTGAAAGAGGGAGCTGAGTCTAAATCCTTAACTGAGAAAATTCAGGAAGGAACCCCTGATCAAGTTGAAAAACTTGAATCAGAGAACTCCTCCCTGAAAACTCAAGTTAAGGACTTAAGAACAGCTTTAGAACGATTCACTTCTGGTTCCAAGAACCTTGATATGATTCTTGGAAAACAGAAGTCTGTTCTAAACCGATCCGGACTTGGCTACAGAACCAAATCTCGGCAAAGATCTTACTTTGCTGTACTGAACCGGTCAAGACCTAAGGTTCAGGCATGGGTGCCAAAACTGTGCCTGACTAAACCAACTGGTTCAAATCAATTTTGGATCCCCAAGGACAAGATTCACATCTTGCCTAACCCATACAGAGGCTTTAGTCCAGGGGGAGCCAAAATCAAAACAATTTTTATAATTAGATAATTTTTTTTAATTGCTTGATTGCATGTTTATTTAATTTTCTGCAATTTGCCATGCTTAGATGTAGGAATACTTAGATTTAAGGACTAAATTACTTGAAATTTGAAAACATAGTATTGGGAGGAGGTGAGATGATAGTACGTTGGGGAAACCAACTCTAATAAGATCAAGTCTACTTGGTCTCTTTAGACTGGTGAAACCAGCCGAAGCTACCGATCCAAGACCCAAGCTAGTTAGACCAGAAAATGACCTAATTTAATTTGAAAATGAAATTTCATTAAAAGGCTTTGTCAAGGAAAGGGTGGATGATCCCATAAGGCTACGGCCAAAGAAGGCCTAGTGCCTCGCCAAGACCTGGAAGCCAATTTCTGAAATTCAAATTCAAATTATCTTTTGTCAAATTCGAATCTAACTCAAATTTCAAATAATTATAGATTCTAATCTGTTTTCAAAATTTCTATTTCTTAAAACCTATCTCTTTTTCGAAAAACTCTTAATCTGTTTTCAAAAATTTCTACTTCTTAAAATTATTTTCAAAAATTACTTAATCTATTTTTTAAAATTTCTAAACTTATTTGTTTAAAAAAAAATTATGCTTTAAAAAGTAAATAACTTTTCAAAATAAATTAAAACTTCTTTTTAAAATTTAATTTTTTCCTCAAACCTGTCTCATAAAAACCTTAAGGTTAACATGTTTGAAAACCCTAGACTGGGGTGAGACAGACTAGGAAGTGAAACTCAATTTAAGCTATCCCTAACTTAAATTGGATCCAAATCACCAAAAATTCTTTATGTGTAGGAACATAAAGATTTGGACCAATGGATGTTAGATAGCGGGTGCTCCAGACACATGACTGGAGACAAATTGAAGTTCACCAAACTAAAATTCAAAGACCTAGGTTCAGTGGCCTTTGGAAATAATGCTACACTCAAGGTAATTGGGTCAGGTAATATTGAACTTAAATCCAATTTCATTATTAAAAAGGTTCTATTGGTTCAAAACTTTAGTTTTAACTTACTTAGCATAAGTCAGTTATGTGATTCTGGTTATGTAGTTAATTTCAACAATTCTAATTGCCTGATTAGAAATGCACTTAACTTGACTAACCCTAGCGAAAACTACTGTTTATAACAGTTGGTAAGTAGCTAATTGGGTTAGACACGTCCCTAAAGATTTAACCAGACTTAGGTTCCAGTTTGATTCAGTACAGCAAATGCTTTAATCATTGCAAATTTTTTTTCTGCATTTTTGATATATGTCAAAGGGGGAGAGTTGGAAAGGAAACAGGGAACAAAAATTGTTTTAAAATTTTTTCCCATTGTCTTCTTCAAATAGCAAAGTTAGTTTTATTTTTTCCCATTGTCTTCTTCAAAAAGCAAAGTTAGTTTTATTTCTAAACTCTGAATTATTTTGAAACTTAATGTTTTGTTTAAAATTATTGTTAAGCTTAAAGGTTTTAAAAAATTTCCAACTCTGAACTATGTGTTTTGAAATTATGTTTTAAGCTTAACGTAGTGCTTGAAATTTTTCCAAACTGAAAATTTTCTAAAGTCTGAAATTTTTCCAAACTGAAAATTTTCTAAGTCTGAAATTTTCCAAACTGAAAATTTTCTAAGTATGAAACTTTCCAAACTGAAAATTTTCTAAGTCTGAAATTTTCCAAAACTAAAAATTTTCTAAGTCTGAAATTTTCAAAACTGAAAATTTTCTAAGTCTGAAATTTTTCAAAACTTGAAATCTTCTAAATACTTAACTCACACCACCTATTTTTGAAAAACCTAGGGGGAGATTTCTTCCAGGGGGAGGGAATCTAACTTAGGATTTCGATTTCAGCATTTTTTCCTTAACTTTTTTGAACTAGGTTGCCATATATCAAAAAGGGGGAGATTGTTAGTGCAGAATGCACCTAAGTCAAACCTGTGTTTTGATATTGGCAAAAGGGTTCAAAAGTTAAGGGTTAGTTGTTGTCTAACAAGCTTCTTGAGTGTACAGGAAAGCCCTAGCGAAGGAAGGCTAGGCACTGGCGAAGGACTGCCAGACAGGAGAAGCCCTAGCAAAGGACTGCTAGGCACTGGCAAAGGACCGCCAGAATGCTAAAACCCTAGCGAAGGACTGCTAGGCTGGCGAAGGACTGCCAGAAGAAAAGACCTAGCGAAGGGCAGCTAGGCACCAAGCAAAGGGCAGCTTGGTAACTCAAGACCTGGCGAAGGACTGCCGGGCAAAAGTCCAACTGGAGGATCCGGTTGGCACCAGGTAAACTCTCCCGAGAGGAGTAGGTGAGGACGCGTTCCCCTTGAGGGAACATTAGGCGTCGGTTTGACCTAGGGCTCCATTTTGGAGACCAAAGTCAGAACCAAGACAGCTAAGGCTGTATAAAATAATAATATTATTGTTATTTGGACTAACCCTGGATGCAAGATCGAAGGACTGAGTATCTGCAGCTCAGAGAGCCTCAAAGGAGTGAGGCAGAAGCTGAGCAGGGCGCCCCGGACGACCAGGGCGCCCCCAAGGTCAACCCAAGTCTCTAACAACCTCGACGCGCTTCAACCCGCTTGTCGCGGGCGCCCCGCGTGTCTCGGGCGCCCCCACTGCCAGCTGCCGAAGCGCATCTCTGCGAAGCTGAGGAGATGAGGCCTTTTGACCGGTCAATGCGGGCGCCCCGAGTCCTCCGGGCGCCCCGGTCAAATCGGATCCCGAGGATAAGGGGATCAGACGGCGACCGAGCTACAGCCGGATCAGCTGCCACGTGGGGGGCGCCCCCGTCGACCAGGGCGCCCCTAGGCCCTATATAAAGGGCCCTCGACCCCCTTCTTCAGTGCATCACTTACTGCGACGCTTCCACGCTTTACAACTTTCATTCAACGCATCCAAATGCTCTGATGACCGCGCTCTGCTCCAGGAACTTCTCAACTCAAGTCCGAAGCGTCGTCGACCTCCCGCTGCACCGAAACTCGAGCCTACCCCGGGAGTTGGTAAATACAGAAGTGTTATATTTCTTATTGCAATTTGTATTTCTCTTCTGTACTTATTCTACGAATTATAGAATTGCCCAAAGTAAACGGTCAACGACCGTGGGCCTTGGAGTAGGAGTCGACCCAGGCTCCGAACCAAGTAAAACGACCTTGTTAGCGTTGTGTTGCTTTTTGTGTCTTATTTCCGCTGCGCACTTACTCTTTTTTAAATCCGAACGATTTGCGACATTCACCCCCCCTCTCTCGCATTTCTCGATCCAACAGAAATCACTCAAAACACAACAAACTAAAATCACTCAAACTCACTCAAGCCTAATCAACCTTGCATCCATTCCATCTTCTACATCCGGAGTCCAAAAAACCTACGAGAGGGTTCACCGGTCTTGGAATTTGAAGTGCTACTATTCCGAGACATCGTTGTTGTATCTTTGAAACGAAATGCTGGTATCCATAAGCACCTGAGCGGAGCAATATCGTTTTACGGAGATAGTGTTGAACACTAGCCTCGACGATATTATATCAGATTGCATCCTCCCCGTCGGCAATACTCACTGACGGTGCAAACAACTTTACATCCTTTCTTGACCTTTATTTGCAGTAAAAGGATGCAAACTATAAGCAAATTGTCACGCCCCGAGGAGCCGCTCGACCAATACGGATCGGCCAGCTTCTCCTGCACCCGGCGGACAATTCACTCACTCGAGTCCGGAACACCAAAATAGCGTGCAAAACAAGGAAGACGTGCATACCGGTATGACTAACAACAAAGCCAAAAGACATAAGGCCTCCACGGCACACAAAAGTACAACCATATCGAAAAAAAGAACACAGCGGAAAATATTATAACGAAAACACAGTACTGGCACTCAATACAGGAAACTATAAATCAAAGAAGGACATCTCGACGCAAAGTGATGGGACTGGCAGCTGGACCCTCCTGGCGATCAACCTGAAATAAAAACAAGGAGCTACGGGGTGAGTTCAAAGAACTCAGCTGATAACTCATATATATGCAAGATAGTCTAAGCTAGCAATAGAGATACAACTATCAAAATATCACAGGTACTATCCATACTCAATACAGCAAATCCGAGAAGTAGAACAAACATACCAGCGATGCAGGGTCATCAAGACCATGAAAAGGGTCTCCTGAATGTGCATGTAAATCATGTGCAACAACCACATACAGCAATTGTAAAGAAATACGTATGCACATGGTGCGATGACATGGTCACCTCTGTCGCCGGTCAGACCTCGTCACCTGTATACGGGAGGAAGCTGAGCGGGAAGCCAACCCCCCCGGCGTAGAGCTGTGACTCCATCCATACTCGACCCATCCGGGAAGCCATCCCTACCCCGGGTAATAGAGCGATCGAGTAGACGGTATGCTACCGGCGTAACACCCCTACCCCATGACCTACCCGGGTAGCCTTCTCTACCTCCGGTCATCATCCGTAGAACTGGGGGGATATCTCTATCTGAGTGTTACACCTACCCCATGTAATATGGGGGAGTAAAGTCTCTCATCTCCTGGTATTAGGGCAACTCAAGGAGGGACCCCTGCCTGCTACCACGCTCCGGTCCACTAACCCATGAGTGCATGAGCGGAGCAGCACAGAGCATCCTACCCATACTCCGCCAACCACTAACCCATGAGTGGCCGTATGGGTAGGTCAGTATGACTGTCGACCTAGCCTACCCAACAATGGGCCCCTGGTCGACAGTGATGCAAGGTGCACGATGATGCATGACGTCAGTCACCACAGCATCTACTATCTAATCCACCTACATCAACATGATATGCAAGGATCACATATAATTATGCACCATATCCTAAATCCTAGAGGGTATCAGTATCACATATCAGGTCTAGTATATATATCATAGTAACGGAAAACAAATACACGTAAATAATACCCTATCGCTAATCCTAGCATATCAAGCATATAAAGCTGTGACTATCTAGGAGATAAGTCAGAGGTACCCGCCTCAAGATGACGGAGTCTGTGCGCGTAAGAACCCCCCGTCCAGAAATAAGATCCAAGCCAACCGGAATCCAATCAAGGCCCTGCATGCAAATAACATAGGAATTTAGCTTCAATCTCATACGAGAGTTAGCTAACACATAACAACCTATTTAATCAGGATTAATTAATTCTAACCACCAATCCTAATTAAATGAGTCAAGTTTTACTACACAATACACTAAGTCAATCAATTCAACCATCACCAAGCTAAGGACCTAGGTCACCAACCGAATCAAATTCCCAATCAGCATCCTGGTCCGATCATGATCACACTAAAACCCAAGCAACATCCCAATCCAAAAGAGAAAACGCAGTCACAGTTAATCCAAGCTCAAATTCCTAATTCCCGAACCTAATCCCAACTGATACCACACTCAACTGAATCATCAAACAACCCCAGCATCCTCCAAATCAACAGAAAACGAAATCACAAAAGAACAGACTCGCCACTTTGAAATCAAACCCAAAGCCGAATGTAAACAACCCCAAAAACCCAATCAACTCTATGATTAACTCCATCAACGACATTCCCAGCAAGGAAACAGATCACAACCAACATGGAGAAACCCATCACAAATTTGAACAGATCTAACAAGATCAAGCTACTCCATGGCAGAGGAAACACTCAACCGAAATGAGACTGGGTTAGGGGAAACAGAACTCAAATCTACTCGGGAAATCATAGCAAAACCAAAACAATGCTAAGGTACCCAACAACTCACCTCTGAGTGATTGCTAGAAGAACATTCAGCCCCAAATCACGATCGGCAACCCAAGATCCGGCTCCCCTATTAACAATCGCACAAGACAAGAACAGAGACTAACAACTCCAAAACAGGAAGATATGACAACAATACTCGTGGCTAGCAATGAATGGAAACCAAGGTCTTACCTGAATCGACGTTGCCGAAGTGTAGCCAAAAGTCCCTCTAATCTCTTCCTCTCCCACGATCTCTACTCGAACCCTCTCCAACCGTCACCGTGCCCTAGATCGTCGTAGCTCGGCCAGAGTGGCGAAGTCGAACGCGTGGAGATCAAGCGAGGAAGGAGAGGACCCCGACGCCCCACCGATTGCGAAGAAGGGGGAAGAAATCGATCGTCGGCCACTCGATCGATCCTAGAAGAGGGATTCACGAGTACCTGTGGGTGCCAACCCTGCCTTCCCAAGCCCTCAGTGGTGCAGATCGACGGATGCAACCACTATCGTCATGACCATCGCGTCCGGCGAACTGCGTAGAGAAGAAGAATCGAGGATGCGGCTCGCGACCGCACGGGGAGAAGAAATCGGAATTTATGTGCCCTAGGACTGTTGCAAATAAGCCCCTCCTCTCCTATAACACCAATCTGAGCCCTTATTTATAGGACTTTTGCAACCAGGCCCTCCAAAGTTTCGATATTTAACACAAATTGCTTAGTAAGTAAAAACCTACTCTCACAAAATATGCAATCGATATAAAACATGCTCTTGGTCAAAATGTTTGCTCGCTTTTAAACATATGTATTGAAAATGCTATACAAACATGAATATGCTCATGAATATATTTGTAACAAATGATTGCATTTGAAAACTTCGCTTGAAATGAAAAATGCTTATCATGCTTGAAATAAATGCTTGCTTTTGAAAACTTGTATACCCTTATACTTCAAAATAGATAAACACCCTCTTTTGGGCCCGACATAGTACCAATGCGCGCATCCCTAATAGGTTTCGGGGTAGCTAGCCACCGAACCCTACAGGAGCGTCTCTACTAGGCTCACCTAGATCTCTTTGGGCCTCGGCCCGGTACATGCCACTTTAAAAAGTAATATACTTAAATTTGTACTCATGCTTGTACTTAAAATGCATAACTTAGCACTTAAAAGTAACGTTCCCAAAACTTGTTTTGAAAACACATCAAGACCTTGGTCTTATTCTTATCTCCTTTCTTAGTCCCTGAACTCCTTCTAGGGCTTAGTAAGACCTCGATCTTACTCAGAATTTTTATCGAGCACCTTGCATGCCCTAACTCCCAAAACTCGTTCTGGGGTGAATCAAGACCTTGGTCTTGCTATACTAAGATCACAAACACCAAAAGACTTAAAATCATGTTCTAAAATCAACCGAGAACTATTTTTACTGTAAGTGAGTGATCTACTTACATCTTTACGCTTCTAAACTTACTATACCAGCGTAGGATCTAGTGTGGTACTCGTCGTCTACTTCCATTGCACGATCCAGATCTTGGGCGCAAGAAAAGAAGAGAAATCCCATTTCTCCTTTTCTTGTTTTCGCAGGGAAGAAGGAAGAATGAGAAAACCCTTGGTTTTTTCTTCTTTCTATTCCTTTATATACTAAGTGGAAGTTGAAGCAACTTCCATAAAAAAATGCTTACTATCACGTATTTTATATTATTTCGATATTTCAATGTGATGCTTTACCACCACCTAATAGAAACTCAAACTAATGCTACACGAGGGGTCTTGGGTTTTAGCCTTGGCCCCGACCCCTTTAAAGAAATTTTTAATTTCTTTTTATTTTGAAAAATTCTAAAAAATTTTGGGCGTTACAATTATAAGATGTTCATGTATTATTGGTATCCTAACATGATTATCTGATATGTTTATTCATGCAATAAATGTTGTGATTCAATTGATCAAACTTTTGAAGGGTTGTCAATGAAAACACCTTCATATAACAAATCAAATATCAAATACACAATACCTCGATATCGATAAACACTTGGCATACTTGAATAATAAACAAAAACATGAAAATATGAAAAATTAACCTTATATATTTTTCTGACACTTAAATTTGTAATAAAAAAATAAAGTAAAACATTTTACCTCAATCAAAAGGTATTTTTTTGAAGTATCGGCGAAACGATGACAGCGATGTTGGTAGCAAACAATGACCTCACTGGCGTCAATAATGTGCTACAACAATGGCGTGTGTGACAACGATGTGGTTGGCAACAGTAGTGACGTGCAGTGGAGGATTTGAGGGAAAATTAGATTTAAAGAATGAATAAAAAGAAAAGGATTAGAAGAGGTTGAAGAAAAACAAAAATAGGAAAAATACATCGAAAAGGGTTTAGAGGAGGAAGAAGAAAAATAGAAAGAGGGGAAAAAAATTCGGCTAGGTAAAAAAAAAGAAAAACAAAGTCAAAGGGTTTAATTGTTTTTTTTTAATCCAAAAAGTTTTGAACTTTATAACCATACCCTCTTTAATTTTTTTCTTCCACTGTATTATTTTTCCCCCTAAATTCTAGGGGGCGATCACACTCTCTCAGCCCCATATAGCTACGCCCCTGGTAGTAACGTAAATAGACAAAATTGTTACTAACACGAAATTGATGAATTTGATCGTGCTCGTGTGTTACTGTCGATATGTTGGCAGTGGTTGGATGTTGTTGAGTAGTAGTACAACAACAACGCGAGGATGTAGCAACAAAATGATTATAGGAGTTCATATAGAAGTTATGTTTTTGCTGCTTGTCGAGCTCTTCTTTTATAGGCTGATTTAGATGCCTCTAGGGGTGCGTTTGGTTCAAGTTATCATATATAACCTCGGTTATGTCATTATCAAGTAATCACATAACCAATGTTATGGGGAATGAAACATAACCTGAAGTTGTTTGGTTCAATTTAGGTAATCAAATAAAATCTTGTTTGTTTGGAGGTGATAGTCTATAACCTAATATAATATTTTGCCGTATTACCCTTTATAATTTGTTTAGATAATTTTATTTGTTTAGACTTAAGGGCATCGACATCGATTGTCAGTGTCCACGTAGGCAATCAGTGTCCAACATTGGCGGCCGACTGTCGGCGCCGACCGCTGACGATCGGCGCCGACCGTCGACTGGCGGGCTGCGGACAGCGATCGGCGGTGGTGTCGACTGGTGGCCGGCGATCGCCGGTGGTCACTGGCAGCCGACGATCGCCGGTGGTCACTGGCAGCCGACGATCGTCGCCGGCCGCCGACGATCGGCGGTGGTCGTCGGCCGCCGGCGATCGACGCCGGTCGTCGACCGCCGGCGATCGACGCCGGTCGTCGACCGCCGGCGATCGACGCCGGTCATCGACCGCCGGCCGCCGTTGTCGGTCGTCGGTCGTCGGTCGCGAATAATGCTTTCGGAAGTTAATAAATTATAATGGTTATTTTCGTCTTAAATGTAAATATTGGTGGATAATTTTGGAAAGATAAGTTTCATAACTTGGGAATCAAGAAAAACCTTATTTCCCTAAGGTTTTCCGATTCTGGGTTGCATGCCCCTTTTGCTGACGTGTCGGGCATCGATCATTACTTGGGAATCGCTGATTATCTAAACCAAACAAAGTTTTTGTTGATAACCTTGGATGGATAACCAAGGTTATCAAGGATAACCCTCAACCAAACGCACCCTAGTTGTTTTGAGGCATCTCTATTCGAATAAATTTGATCCAGATCCTGCATCATCGCTGCTTATTTGAACCAAGATGCCTCTATCCTTCCCGACACCTTAATCTTAGGACCCCTATTCCATTGAGGTGTTTCAAGGGCTTAACGAATGAATTGCACTGGTCGAAGCGTTATCCTGTCCCAAGCACGTTGGTCCTAGGCGCCTGGATGGGATCCAGGTGCCTGAACCACCCTGGTCTAGAACTCTAAAACATGCATTAACTAATTAACACAACATATATAATATTATGAATTAATTAGATCATAAATTTCTAAGATCGAGATATAGTTTTGGTCTCAACTTAGACTTCTGGAATGAATCTAAGTTGGACCAACGCTTACAGTCATCTAACAGCTCACTAGAACTCTCTCCTCCAGTCATTTACCTCCAAATACCATTTATAGACTTTACTTGTCTCTCGACCTGCCAGATCTTCTTACTAGATGTCTCATCTGGACTTCGATCAATTATTAGGTCCCGCAGACTCAACTGGACTTCCTATCATATATCAACCTATCTGGTTTTCCTACTAGTTATCAGGCCCTTCAGACTTAACTTAACATCCGTATGATGTCAGGTCCTATCAGGTCTTTCAATTTCAACATTTGGTAAACAAATTAGATAATACAGTATCTAATTTTAACCTTTTGTCATACATAAAAAATTCAGATTTGACTAGTATTAGTGTTGACTGCACGAATAATTTCCGATTTCTTTTATAATTGCATTTTGCTTTTCTTTATGTGTTTTTGTAAGAACAAGCTTATACGAGATATATTTGCCTCCAAAAGGTTTTTGAGAAGGAAAGTTTTCATAGTGGACGTGATCGATGGAGTGGGCCTTTGGATTAATTATGTTAAGGAGGTGGATATCAAATATAATCAAGGTATAGTACATGTGGCGTCCAAGTTAATTGATGTTTCACTGCGCATTTAATGACGAGCACAAAGTGAAGCTAAAAGTGATCGAAGCTATTCACCCTCTTGGCTCATATGGGTTATAACAAAATGCATTTTCTCATAATTTACTTATTAGATAAATTTGATCAGAAGTTGATTTTTAAAATATTTATCTTTTTAAAAAAATATTTACCTGTTTGCATTTTGTTATCGGGCCAATAATACTGAACCATTTAGAGTGAACGAAATTACCTTTGCTGGATGATGCCATATAATCCAATATCAATGTAGTGTTGCGACTCTCTCAACCCATCACAATAACAAAATTGGCGAGTAAGTTTAGCCATGCCCGACCTGCTGGACTTGATTCCGTAAACAAGTCCAAATTTGATTTGGTTGGCCAAACTAAGGGAATTGATCAAATAATTGAATAGAGTATGCGAGTTAAATGGATTGGTGTTGAGCAAGATCATTCAGGGTCAACCGATCAATTTGATTTAGATGGACTGATCAAATGATCGAGTGGAATGAATCAGTCAAGCATATAAAAAAAAAATACGAAGGAGCAATAAGAAACATTAGATAAAATCTTATAATAACATTTTATTTGCACCGGTCCCAGGAGCAAAAGGTAGATGGGAACACAAGCTGTCCCGTCATTTGAGGCTTTGTAAGGACATATCACATGCTGGTCTGTTTCTCACATTCTTAATTCAATCACGTCTGTATTCTCGACTGTTAAAAAATATTTTAATATATGATTGATTTAAAAATATTTAATTAATGTATTAATAAATTCATAAATTTTATATTTAACTTTGATGTAATCTAAAATTTTTTACAGATTGATAATTGCAATATTCTGTAAAATTAAGTTGATATAAATTAAATTAGTATTAATTATCAACTAAAATAAAATATTAAATTTATTTTTTTTATATTATTTATTTATAATTTTTTTTTTCAATTAATTTTTGATACTCTATCAAATAAATATATAAATTATCTAGAGATAAAAAGATCATAGATTATTTTAAGAAAATACTTTTATTTTTTTATCATCATCATCGTAAAAAACACATTAATAATAAAATGACTCTCCAAGTAAAGTAATAATAATAAAAATTTTAATTTTAATTTAAATGAGATAAATATTTTAAATGGTATAAATTATATTTTAAATTTCTATTTCTAAAATAAAAAATCCGAACAATTACAGTAATAATATTTGTTTTAAAAAAATAAATATTCCTCCCAAATTTGTCTTTTTGATGCTTTTTCTGAGACTTTTTGCCTTTTTCATCGCTTATCTGATATCTCCTACATTTTTCTAAATTAGTCTTTTCGTAATGGAGGAGTCAGCGTCCATCATCCATTCCTTTTGTGACGGATGATACCATGTGGGCCCTCTAATCCTTTTTCACGAGCGAGTATGAGTGAAAATTTTTCTGGCGTGTCGGTATTTTATCAAAATAACTTTATAATTTTATATTAATGTTAAAGGTCAGTCGATAAATTAAAAAATTCAAACACGCTAATATGAGAAGATATTTTCTCTGATTTCATAAAAATTTCAATTTTCATACGGAATATATTTATGATAATTAAACTATTAATATTCATGAGGATTAAATTATTAATGAAGATGAATTTTTTGAATTTATTTGATAGATAAAATATGTAATTGAATTGTCTATTCAAGATTCATCAGATTGTAACATCTCGATATATGATAAAAAATAAAATATAGTTGTTATAATAATATTAAATTAATTTTAACGAGATTAAAGTGGGTTTAATTAAGTTAGAGCCATTTAAACCAATTTAAAGAATAGTCTAATATAATAATATTTCATTTGATATAATTTTAATAAGTTATACTATTTTACTATGATTATAACTTATTACAATTAGCTCTACTTTAGTAAATATTCCTTAGTTATTACAAATAATAATAATCATTATTACCATAACGGCTATAACAATGTTAAAATAATTATAACTATATTAAAGTGATTTTGGTAAATTTATATAATTTTAACTAAATTGATAATTTGACTTAGTTTAAACAATTATAATTAAGTTGCTATTATATAATAACGCTTTATAATTAATAGTTTCTAAAAAATCATATCAATTTAATTTAATACTCCCATAATTACTACATAGTAATTACAATCATGGTTGATATAATAATATTGAAATAAAAGTATTTTAGAATAAAAGTATAATGAAATATTGTTTTAGTATTTTTTAAAAAAATGCATTTTTGACAAAAATGATAATAAAAGACATAGCTTTTTTTAGCTTTAAATAGAAAATGAGAATTAATTGAGTAAAAAATTAAAACAATTGCTTTCCTTTAATAACAATAATTGCCGCGGGCAATGATGTCGAAGTCTCGTGATTAGTTAAAATCCCGTGGGCAGTTTCGTCATCTTAAACAATTCGAAATCGGTGCGTTAGCGGAGGAAGCGGGCGGTGGGGCACGCCGAACACGTCGACCACGTGAGCGGGGCAAAAGAATTCGCTGCACTCTCCCGTCCGAACATTGATCTTGCAGTCCCTATCATCCGCATCCACGTGTCCGGATAAATACCGCCTAACGGTCGGATTTTAAAATCTTCCATTACGGCCGCCGAAAGCCTGAGAACACCGTTTTTTTCGTCGTCCGTACGGGACCTATCGCGTCATCAACCACAAGTTAGGTACGGCGGTGGGTTCATTATAAAAGGGTTCCAGTTAAAAAAAATTAGTCTATTCCTGTCACCGGGTTCACAAAACACAGCATGGCGTTAGTGGTAGGTGTATCCTAGTCCTAAAGTCGATAATGGGAGGATATAGCCTTAGCCTCCGTCTACAGGGGGCCTCCACTGACAAAGCGGGAGAAAAAAAAATCAGATCCGAAGAAGTGTGAGACGGATGACACTAAGTATTTTTTATCGACGTTCGTATTTTTAGAAATTTTTGCTTATTCATGTGAACGGCCACTGAAGGGAGAACAGCAGTGGAGCGTTAAAGGGTTGGTAAGTTTGTGTTTTTTAAAAAAATCCAAATTAGTAAAAAGAAAAAGGATGGTAACAAAATTGAAAATGTCGGATAAATCGGGGAAGAAGATATACTGCGCTCGGTATTGCTCTCTTCGTCTTCTTCCTTCCGCCTGCCCTATTTTCCGTCGCTCCCCGTTCGAAATCCTCGCCTTCGGCCATCGACCTTTACTTTTTACTTTCTCGCCGCATTGGAAGAGTTTCGTGTTCACTGCGATCTCGAACTTTGTCCGGTGCCGTTTCTCCTCCAAAAGTCCCGTTTTACTTCGAAATATATGATTTTTAGGGATAAACGTTCGAAAATTTCTTGGTGTCCACGGCACCGACTGATTTGCTTATTCCGTTCTTTACTTTTTCTGAGTTGTGACCAGTTCATCTTGTTTCTGCAGATCTTTTTTTGGTGCAGTTGAGGCGAGCGTCCGGTTCAGTGATCGGCTCCCGTGGTGGCCATGTTCACCGAAGGGCTCGATCCGCACGCTCTCCGATGGGTTCGCGAGGTTGGGATTGACTATGGTCTGTCTTTCCCTGCGATTTTCTCTTTTTTGATGGAATTTTTTTGCTCGTTCTGATGCTTCTTGTAGGGCATGCTTCGGCGACAGGCGTGCATTCCCGGATGGATCAGTTCGGCAACTTCCGAGACAATGGAAGAGGGTTTGGGATACCCCCGCCGGAGAAATTTCGGAGCGGTCACCTTCCGCTCGGCAGCATTCCTATGTCTCACGCTATCCCGACTAGGGTAGATAGTCAGTCGGGTTCTGACATGGATGAAACCTCCGATGCTGAAGCAGAGATCTATGGGATGCGCCATTCTGTTGATTCGTCTCCAGTGGATGAGGTTTCTGGTAGGACAGTCCCCAACGGAACATTCCGTCCATCTGCCTTTAGCAACCGGTATACAGGTCTTGGTTCTACACAGAATTACTACTCTAGTGATGGGTACTCAGACATCAGCTCGTCAGTAGACACCACTAGGAAGCAGCCACAGCAGACAAGGAAGCCGATTCAGTCAGAGTACATGAAAGAGGAAGATGAGGAAGACGGACTTTCAGACTCTGGTCGGAGCTCAGAGTTTTCCAGTCAGGTAGAAAGACACAATGCTGGTGCTACTGTTCCTTTGAGAAGTGGCTATATTTCTGAGAGCTATTCATGCAATGTGCCCCAGAGACCAATTGTAATTGAAAATGGTAATGCTGGGAATGTTGGTAGGCATTCAAAATTCAACTACACTCACAATGCTCCCTCTATTGGGGGGGTTAGTGTGTCTTCTGATAACCTTGATCCATCCCCACGGGCTGTTTATCATTCGAAGGGCTATTCAAAACACGTTCCATTGGTGGCGGATCCTACAGAAAAGGTTTCAGACTCTATCTTTGTGCTTTTATGTCTTTTAGTTATGATATTAGAATCACTGATGTTGTCCTCATTCAACTTCCCTGATTTCTTAACAAAGGCTTGATGCAATCAACTATCTCATTTGCCATTATGGGAGATGCTATGGTAGATTAAAATTGTTGGTCATATGAACTGTTGCAGGTTATTTACATTATGCCTAGGATTTTCTTACACTGGCAAGAAAATCCAAACTAAAGAAACATTGAATAAATAAGCAAAATGGGTGCCAAAATCTTCCATACAAGTTGACAGATTAGGTATTGTATTAGAAGTTCTTATGCCCTAGTAGGCTAGTAGACCTAAATTAGTTTGATAATATTTGAACTTTTGCACCTAATTTCATCTCTCACTTAATAGCAATCACTACAACTCTCGCAATCCATATATGTGGTCGTGAAGTAATTTGCGCTAACAAAAGCTTTGCCAATTCATTTCCATTTAAACATTATCTGCACTTCTTTGTCATATAGACTGACATGTTATTTTATGTTATATATAAAATAGTGTTTTCTAATATATAAAGAACAATTCGGTGCTTGAAGCTTCATCAATGTGGGGTCCTGGAGAAGGGTCTATTGTACTCAACTTTGTCTACATTGCAAGAGATTATTTCTGCAACTCGAACATGGCTGCAACTTTACTGCTCCCACAAGGCTTCCCTTCCCTCCAAGGAAATCATTTTTTGGGAAATATTTCTCAAATCCTTTTCCAATGAGTTTTTATCCATCCTTTTCCAATGTTATGTAGATTGGGCCTGGGTGTCGTATCTAAAGGAAATAAGATGGCATAAAGATGATCTTGGTGACACTTTATGCCCGTTCTCTTTAGAGGAAATAGATGGAGTAGAGGGAGAAAAGGAATAGGAAATCATTTTTCAGCTTTTTTCAATTTTGCTTTTGTTTTCTTTGGGCACACCATTTGAATGGAATGGAGATCAAATCTGGTTGTAAATTTTTTTTTTCCGTCTATTTTTGATTTATTTTTAAATCAATAAAATTTTGAAATTTAAGTTTTCTGTCCTCTTTCCATCCTTCTGAGGAAATTGTTAAAGGAATCACCAAATCAGTAACCTTACCAGTTCCTTATCTGGTCGAATTCTGAGAAACATAGTGTTGCATAAAGTTTCCAATCATCTCTCTCCAAAAACAGGAATTGGAGTTTAAGTTGTTGTGATATCATTACTATTGTGGAATGAAAGTTTCTTGTTTCTGAAATTTAGGATCAAAGTCCTGTGCATGATGAAGTCATTCCAACCCCCACACACCGTTCACACTACATGGTTATCAGTGCAGGCTGGTCTCTGACCATCCAAGTGCTCCGCTTGGTCAATTCCAAAAATATGAATAATCATACTAAGTTCTTAAAATACTGGTGGTATTAATTGATGGTTCTCATTCTAGTGTTTGACAATATAGGTTCAAAGTTCTATGCATTATGAGGTCATTTTTTCATTTCATAATCTATTCACACACCATTCACAACAAGTGTGACATCTATTGATTTGTTTGTCAATAAATATGCATGCAGGCTGGTCTTTCTGACTATCCAAGTGCTCCTCCTATTCATGGATATGACAAGGATATGACTGATGATGCTTCAGAGCAAATTGCTGGTGTGAGATCTCCTGCCAAATCAAATGGCTCAATTTTAATGAGAGAGTCTATGCTCCCTGCCAATGCTAGAACCAATCAGTCTGAGACAACCACCAGGTTAAATTATCTTAACTGTTGAAATGTTTTTACATAATAAAGCATATCTAATTTCCTACCTATGTTATGTATTCTAACAACCAGCTTATCACAAAGGAACTGTCCTAATACTGAAGCTGCTAGATCCTCTAGTTTGTTCCCAGCTCGTCTTCCATCTTTTCATGCAAGGTATATCTGTTTCAATATGATCACTATTGATTTTTTTGGTGTTTCATATTTAATGATATTTTTGCAACTGAAAAATTATTTAAATCGACGATACATCAAATATGAATTCTTGGATGATTGTTTGACCTTTTTGAAACTGATCTAGTGCTCAAGGTCCCTGGTTTTCTGTAATTGCTTATGATGCTTGCGTTCGGTTATGCCTTCACTCATGGGCTAGAGGTTGCATGGAAGCTCCCATTTTCTTGGACAATGAATGTGCTCTTCTACGAGATGCATTTAGGTGAGTCTTCTACAATTTTTAGTCATCTGAAGATGTTCTATTCTGATTATGTAAAAGGTTCTGAAATGACGTTCTTGTTTTTTTGACAAATAGATATCTTATACAAATCCAATTAATTTGGGTTGAGCTATTCAGTGAGCTTGATTAATTCTGAATGATAATTGGCTTTTCAGTTTCTGCTTTAAGTACTCTTGTTTCTGCGCTGCCTAAAGAATATTTTATTGGGTTGAACTATTTTTCCCCATGTGTATCTGGATTGATTCTGAAGTATATTGGCTTGTACCTGAGTTGATTCTTTTAAAACCCATATTTTTGATCATTGAGTACATTTTTAGTGCAATTTGTTATAAGAAGGGTAAGGCTCTAAGGCTGTAGTACAACAGATTGGTATTTGCCGAAGATACGAGCTTAGGATTTAGACAAATGGTCATTTATATGTTAGAAGTAATTTGCATTTTGGAGGGCAAGCAATATTAACAACAAAATGAGATAGAAGGGCAACTAGGCTCACCATCATACTTAAAGTATTGTTCTACTTAATAACAAATGTAATCCAGTGTATGACCTATTTTGAGTAGTTATTGTTTGATGAGAACTAAATGGATTTCACTTAGCTTGTCACACTTCGGGGTAAAATTTCCACTTAGTAGGAATGTACCCCACTTGGTGGCAATGTGATAAAAGGGAACCAAGAGCCATGTAACTAATTACTAACTCTGGATAATAGGGAACTAATTATGCTCACCGTCACTCTTAAAAACAACATTCTACTTAATAACAACTCATGCCATCCATTATATGACCTACTTAATAACAACATTCTACTTTCATTATATGTCTGGTGGGAAACTTCCGTGAGGCCGGGCCGGTCGCCCGAGATTGGAAAAACCTCGTTAATCTTTTTTTTTTACTTTTAATAATTATTGGCAAAATCAGTGCTTTTTGATAGGGACTAAATTATTTCATTTAGCCTGTCATGCTCCGGGTATAATTTTTACTTATGAGGAGGCTACCCCATTTAGTGACTGTGTGGTAAAAAGGAACCAAGAGCCATGTAACCAATTTCTAACTTTAGATAATCAAGAAATTAAGTAAACTTTATATATTTGCATTTTTTTTTCTAGAAATACAACTAAATTGTATACAGTGCAAAAATATCATTTTTTAAAAAATACAACGAAATAAAAATCAAAAGGAATAAATAGGTTGAGATCAATTTTATGTATTAGCTGATAATTATTAACGACATTTAGAGTCACTTTTGTTACTCTAAACTATCAAATGTTTTTATCACAAGTTAATATAATTTTACTCATCATCATTTAGTCACTAAGTATAAATCTAGCACCAATAATACTTCTGTAAATTCATACCAATAAATCTTCTAAGAAGTGAACCACTAGAGCTAATATTCTCAAGAGTATATATATGGGCTAAAGTCCTCATTAGGGATATACAATAACAATGTTTGTGCAAATAAGTAGTGACTGTGGGTGACCCTTCACTACCTCAACCTCATGTGGACAGTTAGGTACTTTGGTTTAAGGTTAAACTTAGAGTTATCACTTTTTAGTTTTTTTCTTCATTTAAAATATTTAGTTTCATTTTAATTTTTTATACCACAAATGTTTTATTCTAAGTTTACATCTCAGTGGTTAGTCTAAACAACAACAACCAAGCCTTTATAATTCTAAGTGGATTTGAATCGATTAGTCTAAACTATTAATATAAATTCACTTTTTATTATAAGTTACACAAATTTACTATATATTAGCATATGATCTCTAGTTATGAGGTAAACGACAAAGATATTGATATCAACATCTAACTCAACAAATATCATAAAAGGTAAAACAAATATAATGATAGGTATCAATTGAAAAATAATTTAGAGCAATTATTTTGATGTCGATTACCATAGGAAACCCTACATGGGAACATGAAAGAATATCATTATTTAACGCCCAATTGTTTATTTTATTTAGAAACTTATTTCACTATTTTTAAGTGTATTTAATCTTTTTTTCAAAAACAATTATAAAAGCATATATAATCATTTTTCTATTTACGCATTCATAATAAAATGTGTGTATAAGTCAAAGGATAGATTTACACACTTCTATTTACAACAAAAAGCTCTGAGTGTCTGTGCTTCACTGAAATATGTATATACAATATAATATGAAAATAACTAAAAAAATGCAAAATAAATCTCTAATAAAAATAATGATTAAATCTAAAAATTATCTAAAATTCCTAGTTGATGGATTAAATCTTGATCTTGTTGCCTTGATTTAATCTCAATTCCTAAACGAGACTCCTAATCAGTAACAAATAATAATTTATGTTTTCATCCTAAACTAGATAGCTTACCTAAATTAGAAATATAATAAAGAAAATATTTACCTTTTTCCTCAATCGATGAAACAAGGTAGGCAATGAAACACCTGAGCCAATCAACCCTATACAACATGTTGTAATTAGTTCGAAATAATAAATCTTCCCAATTGCAACTATATAGTTGTTCACCATTCTAGATGATGGGCAGACCAAGAAGGAGAAAAACTAAAGAGACAACAAGGGATAATGGGCATTGGGAGTGGAGGGTTGCCGACAGTTATTCCCAGCTTGTGTGCATGGCAGAGACACATCAGTCACAATGCACAAAGGAGATGAGCCAAATCACTGGTATGGTGGTGTCCCATGGTAAAACAAATTAGAAGAAAAGAAAAAGTGGGCAATCAGGAAGGAAAAAGAAAGTCGCCAATGGAGGATAGAGGAGATGTCGATGCTGGAAGAAGAAAAAGCATAAAAGGAGGAGAAGGAGATGGTGACGGGAGAGAAGAAGAGCACATGTCGGGTTGGGAAAATGTTGTGAATGGGAAGAAGAGTAACTACTGATGTGTAAGTGAGAACGAGAGACACATGGGTGAGGGAGAACAGAGAGCAAATAATCTCGAACTCCTAAAAAATTTCCTATTTTGTTCTTTGTTCAGCCATAAAATGGCCAAAAGAATTAAATTGACCCTAGTTCTAACCCTCTTAATTCTAATCACCACACTACCGGTCCTACCTGATGGGTTCAGCCCAAACCCAATTTGACTTCAACTCAATGGCCAAATTTTATTTTGATGGGCTGGCTCAATTTATTTTATCGTTTAATTTTTTTTTAGAAAAAAACTCAAATTTAAGGCTGGAAAAATTATAAAATTTGGTATTCCACATAGCTGCCAGCAAAAAAAAAAAAAAACTCATGAAACAGAAGTATTTTTTCCTCTGAATTCATGAAAATGACTTCTGAAAATCTTGAGCAAATTCCTCTCATAGGACTCTTCAGCATTCATAATATTGCAGGATGCAACTCTTTGAACACCAAAAATTGATTGGCTGAACTGTATACGATGACATTTCGGGGATAAGTCTAAAGTAGGAAGATGCAAGATATAATTGCTTCCATGCATTTGGCAGATAATGGGAAAAACTTAGGGGGCGTTTGGTTTACATTTTCCAGTCTGTTTTCTATTTTCATTTTCTGTAGAAAATGCGGTTTTCTAAAAAACATGTTTGGTTTGCATTTTCCAGCTTTGTTTTCCAGAAAAAAACATAGCGTTTTCTGGAAAACTGGAGAATGAAAAAAAGTAAGGGGGCGTTTGGTTTGCATTTTTCAATCTGTTTTCCATTTTCATTTTCTGTAGAAAATGCGGTTTTCTGGAAAACATGTTTGGTTTGCATTTTCCAGCTTTGTTTTCCAGAAAAAAACATAGCCTTTTCTGGAAAATTGGAGAATGAAAAAAAGTCATTTTCCAGAAAACTAGAAAATGCGGTTTTCTGGAAAATGAAAATGGAAAATGGAACAAACCAAACACCCCCTAATTTTCCAGAAAACTAGAAAATGCGGTTTTCTGGAAAATGAAAATGGAGAATGGAACAAACCAAACGCCCCCTTAGGCTCTGTTTTCTTCGGGCACAGATAAGGTGGAAAGAAATATAGTAACTGGGAATAAAATCTAGGAAAACCACTGAAAATATTCTCTTTCACGTATCTCCTGCTGAAGGAAAAAGTTTACTTGGAAAAAAAATATTCAAATGCTTCCTATGAAGTGAGAAAAACCAAAATTTGGCATCACTTTCCCCAAATTGGTGATCCATAATTCTTTTGGAAAGTTGGTGAAGCCTGAAATGCTCCTTCCTTGTATGAGAACATTTGGAGGGCTGGTTAGTTTTGAATCGTAGCAAGTTAAGGACAGTTCCATTTGCTGGGGGTTGGTTGACGTCAATGTTTCAAGGTTAATCGAAGCCTTTTGTTCCAGTTAGAGGGGGATATGGATTGGGAAAATGGTAATCAGGGTGTTTGAGAAGGGAATGGTTTTTGCCTATTGCTTCTGAGGGGATCTGTAAGGGGAAGTGCAACGGGAAAAGGAGTGCTTCAAAGTGAAGAAAAGAATCTTGCACTTACTTTTGGTGTCAAAAAGTGTTAACTCAATCTTCTGGTAGTTCTCTCTGTTATCTACAGAAAATAGAGTTCCAGCCTGAAAAAAAAGTATTGTCATGGCGCTTCAAATAATTTAGGAGATCATATATATATACATTTTTAAAATAAAAACCATCCTTTAAAGGGAATTATAACTTATAAATTGTTGGTTGCCTTTTGCATGACGCTAAATCAGATCCACTGACTTTGTCAGAGAACAACCAACAAATAACCTGCATCCCCAAACAAAAGTATTCTAACAATGAACATGGAGAAACAAACAGAAATGCATCTCGTGATGACAAATCCAAATTGTATCAAATGGACAGGAAACTCAACCGTTAAATATACATGGAGAAACAGCTAGGAATGGATTCTGTGATGACAAACCCAAATTGTAGTAATTTCTAATAAAATATCAAGACATAAAACTCGCATGATTTTGGGTTTACCATCTTTTGATAAGAAATATGAGATAATTATGCGAAGATTGAGATCCTACTTAGGACAAGAAGATTTTAAAGTTAATGATCATAGGTTTAGAGTAGGATCATAAGATCCATCATTTTAATTTAAAATATTCTAGAATTATATTTGACATTTATAATTCATTATATTCACTAAATGCATTATTATGAACAATTTAAATGGTAGCATTCCAATAATATGAAGCATAAATAAAATTATTTTGATAGTAAATATCTGAAAATACAATGGAATTCACGTTCTATATTATGTAGCAAGTAGCATTCTTTAATTTTAATTTCTAAAATTTCTAGTTGAATATGTATACATTCTATGTGGTCATGGTTTATAGGATTGAGATTCTATGGATGAATGGTAACCAAACATATAATCAAATTGTAGGTTTGTAAGTTTCTAGCTCAATTCATTTCCTACTTAGGATCAGTTAAGATTATTTGGATTGTAAGATTCAGCTGAATACCATGGTCTTGCTGGTGATATATACGTTCTTTGACCATATTATGTGAAAATCAACTCCATGAACACATGGGGAGCTTGATGAATGAGCTTATGATGAGTTTTTTTTTTTCATACAAACACACATAGAAACTTTGCTTGAGGTTTTCAAGGCGGTGAGCCCAATTGCTTTCTGGAGATTCAGTGACAAAGGTCAGGAATGAATGATCACACACAGGAGAACAGGCATGGGGAGCTTAATAATCCTTAATCAAATGGGTTTTAATTTGGTAGGCATGTAAGCTTACCTGTATTTTGTTCTAATAACTTGATGGAACTTAATTTTGGGTCTAGTTCTATGCATATTAAGTTAAAAGTGATTAAACTACAATATACCCTGCGCACCCCATATTTCTGATTTCATTTGTTAGGGACCAATTTAGACCTTAACTCAAGTCAACAGGTCCAAATTATGGCCTAAGTTCACTGAATTAGACCCAAAACAAACTAAATGCAGTCTCGCTTATGCTGATTTTTGCAGTGTTTTCGTGTTCCAATACATAAATAATATAGTTCTGGGTTGACAACTTAAATGGTCCCAAAATTGAAATTTTAAACTTTGGCATATAGCCTCACATATAGTTCATTGGATGATTAGATCATGAAGCCAATTCCAAAATCTTGGGACTAACACGGTTCAATGATGATGGTGATCAAGCCCACACAAATCACTTTACTTAACATTGTAATCATGCAGGAATGCTTAATTTTTAACTATTATCTGAATCATAAAACAATATGTTATAGAAAATTACTAATTTGGATAACACAAATTTTAAATTGTAAATTGAAAAAAAGATTTACATAAAACTTTCTTTTTTATATATTGCTAGATGATCCAGCTGAATAAATCCAGTTTTCGCTACATGTAGTTTATGCTTTTTTTTACACATTTGTACAGTGTGCGCCAAGTTTTATTACAATCGGAGGAGGAACTTCTAGCAAAAAGATCATCGGAGCTTGTTTGCGAAGGAGCTGGTCCAAAGCCTAAAAAGATCATAGGCAAGATGAAGGTTCAAGGTGTTGTTTTTTTATGCTTCTTATGCTACTTTACGTTTTTATTCTTATCTATCTAATGTAAATTTTTTTATTGTGTTTGTACATATTCATTCTATGTTTTTTATGCAGTTCGCAAGGTTAGAATGGCACTAGATATTCCCTCTGGATGCAGTTTTTCATCATTGAGACAACCAATGGTAAATCTGGAGTCACTTCGGTTCCGTATGTTGAATCTGCAATCGACTCTCTCATCAGGATGGGAGTCACTTCGCAAAGTTCGTGTTATGCCCAATCTACCAGCAAATAGTTCTTTCTCAAGGCACAGTTTGGCTTACATGCATGCTAGTGCTCAGTATATCAAACAAGTATCTGGATTGCTTAAAATTGGAGTTAGCACTTTGCGTAGTAGTAGTTCATCATATGAAGTAACACAAGGTTTGTGTTTTAAGTTTAAATTAAAAGTTAACAGGTGAAATAAAAATAATATCAACTCATCCGGTGTTACTATCCTCAGAGACATACTCTTGTCAGTTAAAGCTAAAAAGTTCACCTGAAGATGATCATATTAGGATGCAGCCTGGATCCGGTGAAACTCACGTCTTGTATGTACTCTTTTCTGATCAAAATGTATTTTTCTACCAAAAGATTACTGATGAGCGCATGCATGGAATTTATTCACACTACACTAAAAGATTGCATGGATGTTCTTTTTTTCTTGCTTATGTACAGCTTTCCTGATAGCTTAGGCGATGATTTGATCATTGATGTCTATGATTCCAAAGGCAAATCTTGTGGACGAGTAGTAGTACAAGTGGCCTGTATTGCAGATGATCCTGTACATGACACTTTTCATGTTCATTTTATCAGTTTTAACATGATTGCCACACTGAACCTTGAATTTTTTCATGCAGAATGATAAACTTCGATGGTGGCCTATCTATCATGAACCAGAGCATGAACTTGTTGGACGAGTACAACTATACATAAGTTACACAACTAATCCTGATGAAAACAATGGCTCGAAGGTATGAAGGCTAGATCATCTTTTGTGCTCCGTGATGATCATTCTTTTTACTGTGAAATGATCATTAATTAACAACGTCCTCTTCAACTTAATTGAATTATAAGGATCAAACAACCATGTTTAGATGCATTCTTATATGTTACTCAGAAAATATCTTATCTATTTCCTTCTTAATTCTATGGTGCTGCATAAGTACTTATTCAACTTTTTAATTTGGTGCTCTTTGGATTGCCAAACTATTCTAATGTAAGAGAATAGCATAACGCCTGAGAGCTTGAACTGTATTCACTCAACAAGGTTGAAAAATACTACTCTAACACTGACTCTTGGCTCCTTGTTGATATTCTTTGAATTTTCATTTGTTTGTGTATAAATTGTGCGTCATATAATTTCACTGCTTTCATATTCCTTCCTACCTTAAACTTTTATTTTCATGCACTGTAGGCAATACTAATCCGTGCAAGTTTTAAAATTTTTTCTGACATCAATTATTAAATGTAGTGCTTTTGGAGTTGAATCATACACATGCTTGTTGTGATAACAATATTTCTTTGTGCTACACCAATATCTTATTAAGGCAATATATTAGCTTATACTTCTATATTACAAATCTAATACCGCTCTTCCCTGTCTTATATATGAAAGGAGTTAATGGATGTCTGGCCTTGTAGTTTTTTATTCCACTTTACAGAATGGTATATTTCTCAAGGTTTAAAATCTCGACCCGTGCCGAGGTTTCGGTCTTAGACCAGAACGATACAGTTTCGATATCGTATCGTGCCGTGCCGGTACAGTTTCGGTATTTTTTTATTTATATATAGTAATTATTAGATAAATATGTTTATTGTATATAATTTAAAAATAAATTGTATATTGATTTTATATAAGTTCTCAATTATCGAACAACTTAATATTGTTAAAAAGATAATTAAATATAATTTTCTTTAAAGAAATTACTCTATTAATAACTCGAATTAAAATTGTTACATTATAATATGTTATCTTACTAATATGGATATATTAGAAGTGCAATTGTCCATCCCATAGCCCTTTTAGAGTAGCAAAATAATTTGTAACCGATATAGAACCTTGCTCAAGTTTGATAATTTGACTACTTATCTGATAAGTACGCATCATATCATACTTGCGCCCATACATCTGCTCCAGTGTCCTCCACATATTACCGGCTGTTTTGTTATGAAGAATGACCTGTTTGATGCCAGAACTAACAGAATTGAGTATCCAAGTCATTACCAAAATGTTGTCACGCCTCCAAGAACGAAAACTAGGGTCTTTTTCATCTGGTTTCAATTTTGTACCGCGAAGAATATCAAGTTTATCATGGCCTTCAACATAAAGTTCAACAGCAACTGCCCATGATGCATAATTTGTCTCGGTCAATTTTTCCGAGGTTATTTGAAGACCAGGTCCTTCGGTCATTGTGAAAACTGGTTGTACCTATCCAGAAGAAGTCAAAGGATCTATAGACATCCCAGAACTTTCCCTAGAGGTGTCCGCCATAACACACCACAAGAAGAGGAAAAAAATCTTGTGGCGAGACCAGAAAAATCCAACGGAAAAGTAGGAAAATCTGGCGAGAACAGAAACTCCGGCTAGCGAGCAGAGGGAAAATAAATCTTGTGCCAGAAAATCCGGCTTAGAACAGAAAAATGCGAGCAGAAAAAAATAGGAGGCAATATCCTCGAGAATGATGCAGAACCGACAACCAGAGCCGAGATCAGAAGAGACCCCACTGAGGTAAGGAAAAAGGACAAAGACGGTGGCGAGGACGAGGCCAGCGAGGATCTCACGATCAGAGAAGGTGCGGTCGAAGTTTACTAGTGGCGAATCTGACAGGCGGAAGAGGTAGATAAGGCACTAGGCAGCGAGTAGGGCGAGTAGGACGGCGAGGATGATGGCCGCGTAGTTGACGCGGAAGTATGAGAGGTTCTTGCGGAGGCGGGAGGCGGCGTCGGAGAGGGATTCCGGGCGGGAGAAGGCGGATCGCGGATGAAGAGGTCGGCGGAAGCGGAAGGTGACCCGGCGAGGCAGCAGAGTTTGGAGAAGACCTTGACGGTGGGCGTCGCGCAATAGAAGACGATGTCCAGCTCACGTCGAGGACGAGAGACGGAGAAGAAGATCGGCTCTCTGCGATGTCTCAGCACTCCGACGAGGGGAGGAGAGGGACAGCGTGGCTGCAAGTTGCACGAGAGGCGCCGACGGCTTCAAAATCACCAACGGAAGAGAGGGAAACGACCAGTGGTTTCGAAGTCGCGTGAGGTGGGGCGACTTCGAAATCGCGATAAGGAAGAAGAGGGGTGTCGGCGGGGGTTGCAACCTGGTTGCGTCGAGCGTGGGCAGCAGAAGACGACGTCGAGTGGTTTGGGAAGGGCAGCGGACGGCGCCGCGCGAGGAAAGGAAAAGAATTAGGGCTTTGATGGCTCTGATACCATGTTGTAAAAGGTTTTCAATCATATTAAACCACGACTCTGTACAGGACTTATATAACCTGCCAAACCCTAATGACACAAAATAGGAAATGACTTAACTACTCTCACAACAAATATATAATTTTGACATTTTTACATTTAATAAATATAAAATATCCAACAAAACTCATTTGTATGAATAAAATCATAGATTTTAGTAAATATTTTATATTTTTTAGAATATATAATTTATTTTTTCAATAAATTGATGAATAATTTAATTAATAATTTATATTTGGTAAGTTCGTTTAGGGCTCGATTAGGCTCGAATATGCTCGCGAGCCATCACTATATTCGATAAATTAAGCTCGAGCTCGGCTCGATAATAAACGAACCAAACTCAAACTCTCAGGTATTCGGCTCGGCTCGGTTCGATTACAACCCTAATTGTAATCTCGTCGGATTCGACGGTGAATACGATAACATCGCAATTGCGGCAATATCCGACGGGTTCACTGTACCCCTCAGGGTATAGTTTTGTTCGGGACGGCGACCGGAGGCCGCCGATGGTGTCCGATCGTTGATCGGACGGCTCGTCGGCGATCGGGACAAAGGGACAGAGGCCGGATCCGGGACAAAGGATCCGGCACCTACATGATTAGAGAACAAATGGACTATGGTGGTCTCACATTGCTAAAGTAATAATGCAATTAGTTATGAATTCTAATTATAATTAGTTATGAATTTTAATTATCGTTAATAATTTAAAATTTGATTAATTTTTTATAAAACTAATAATATTTAATAGTTTCCTACTAGTTAATTAATTTAATAAATAGCTTAACTAATATCATTTAATTTAAAGAATTAAATTTTTTCAATTTGGTTTAAGTTTAATTAAATTATTCATAATTCTAAAATTTTATTAATTAAATCAATTCAGTTTGAATAATTTATTAAGCAAATTACATTATAGACTTTGAATTAATAAATTAAGTTTATGGATTTTATTAAACTAGCTAAATTAAATCAGATTTTAGATTAATTAATCTAACTACCGTTGAATCAATTTAAATTGCATTTTATATCTAATATAAATAAATTACTTTAATTGAATTATACAAAATTGGTTTTAATCAGATTTGAAAATTGATTTAATTGAACGGAACTAAAATTAATTAAATTGATCTAAACAATGACTTTGTAATCTGTAATATGATTATTTAATCAAATATAGGATCCATGTTTTTTAGATTTTTCAAATACCTTTTGTTGTATCATTCAGTAAATATTATTATTATTATTATTTTTGATTTTTTATATCAATTCTGATCTTGCCAATCCCACTTATGTTTTTGAAATTTTTGATGCATACCACCCATGTGATCGAGAGGTGATGGTAATTGGTAATACATCAAAGATAATAGAGGGTTGATGAAATGATCTTTCTCATGTCTCATTTTTAACTGTTTGCTTGACTTGGAAGGGGACAAAACCTTTTAACTTTTTGCTTGACTTGGAAGGGGACAAAACCTTTTAATAAAGGAACTTTTGCTGATCATTTAAAATAGAGGGAGATACTTGTAAGGCCACCATGCATATGGCCAAAGGCTGATGTTGCAGTTAGTAGATAATAAGATGCAAAGTGATGATTTGCATGTATATATTGTGGTACTAGATGTATAAATATAATTCACTGTGCTTATGTCTGTTTGCTGAGAGTCGGCAGAGTGCTAAATAATTAGGCTTTGATTTATCCACATCCATCACATTAGTTCAATGCAATTCTTATTTGCATGTGTTTATTCCCTTCAGTTACCAATTGTGATGGATTTGACATGTATTTTGCAGTGTGGTTCTGTTGCAGAAACAGTTGCATATGATGTTGTCCTTGAAGTTGCAATGAAAGTCCAACACTTCCGGCAAAGGAGTTTACTATTGCATGGATCGTGGAAATGGTTACTGACAGAATTTGCCTCCTACTATGGGGTTTCAGATTCTTACACAAAATTAAGGTACTTGATAGAGAGCTCTCGTAGAAAAAAAAACATGCATTTCGACTTTGCATTATTAGTGTTTCATGTTGGCACATTTATGGTTGTTTCTCTTGAGGAAAACTACATAGTTCTTATGAAAATTTTAATTGGTTGAAGGTATTATTATTATTTAGGATTCCATGTGGTGGTCCATTATGATTAACCATTGCTTAACTGGGATTGAATTGTGTCAGATACCTTTCTTATATTATGGATGTAGCAACTCCTACAGCTGACTGTCTCACTTTGGTTCATGATCTTCTGCTACCTGTAATTTTGAAGAGTCGCAATAAGAACTCACTAAGCCATCAAGAGGTACTTTATTTTGTTTTGTAATTAATCAATTTATTTATTTTTGCCTTGAGATTTCATTGTTTCCTATAGTATCTCTAATTCCATAGCAGGAACTTTTCCTTCAAAAAAGGAGTAAAGCAGGAACCATCCAGAAGTATATTGATCAGATAGATGCATTTACCAAATGCAAATTGATTTTCTTTTCTATATTGTTAAAGATTCCAACTTCATATGGATACACTAGGTTTTTTTTTAAAGCTGTGCTATCAAACTCATACGTGTTCTAATAATGCTTTGGTAATTTTCACTATGGGATCTTATGATATTTCTTCAAAATAGTAAGTTCAAATGGTCTGCTATGGTTTTCACATCACTTATGGTAACTGAAACATAATTAATTTATATCAACTTTGTTTCCTATGTGAGCTGAAAAGGCACAAGTTGTAGTTGCCAGATATTAGTACATTCTCTTGACAAGATTCCAAGTGAGATATTAGTTTTTTTTTTAAAGAATAAGGGTTTTATGGCAATGCTTTCTGTGTAGTATTGGCATCTTCCTTCTTTTTCTTCTTCAGACTACAAGTGTGATATTAGTTTGCTTAAAATTACTGTCATTGTACAATGTTTGCTGGGTTGTATAGGTGGCATCTTTTTTCTGATCAGTAGTTTTCAGAGCAATGATCATCAATGCTACACATGTTTCCTGACTTGAGTATCTTTGGAATTGTGTCAGAATCGCATTCTAGGTGAAATTGAGGAGCAGATTGAACAAATTCTTGCCATTGTATTTGAGAATTACAAGTCCCTTGATGAATCCTTACCCTCTGGAATCTCAGAAGTTTTTAGGCATGCCACTGGATCTCCTGCACTTGCATTGGTACCTGCAATGAAACTATTCACTCTTCTTCATGATATCCTAACTCCAGAGGCTCAGCTGAAACTATGCAGTCATTTTCAGGTCTGTTATATACATTTTTTCAGTTGATACTTCTTCAGCTATTTTAATTCTAATGATCTTTTATGATAATTTCTAGATTGCTGCTAAGAAGCGCTCAAGAAGACACTTGCTGGAGACTGATGAGTATGTAGCAAACAATAGTGAAGTAAATAGGATGGATGCTGTTGGTTTTGCTAATGCTTATCAGAAAATAAGGGCACTGTGCTTCAACATACGGAATGAAATTTTTACTGACATTGAAATTCATAATCAACATGTGCTTCCAAGGTACCATTCTTGTACTCATATATTTGCTTCTTTAACATCTGTGACTTAGGGAGTGTTTGGGAGAGCTTCTGCTAGCTGTTTTTTAGATTCTAGCTACATAGAAGCACTTTTGAGTGTTTGTGAATACCAGATTCTGCTTTAACTTCTATAACTTTTAGCCAAAAGCTAGAAGCAAAAATTTGATGCTTTTTTCTGCTTCTGCTTTTTTGCTTATGGTCTAGAATTAAAAGTAGACATTTATAGCCTTAATAATTTATCATTTTACATAATTGTCACCATAGTTTTAAATAAAATTTTATATTTTCATATAATTTATATATTCATAATTTTTTTTATAAATTTTTATAAATTTATATAAATTTGTCATTTTTTTATATTAATATTTTTATTAATTATATATTTTTTAAACATATATATTATTAAAACAATTAATTTTGATATAATATTCAAAATATAATAATAAATATATAAAACATTATTGATGGTGTATCAAAATTATATTTAGATAATTAAAAAAAATAATTTATATAGTTTAAGGATATTGCTGTCATTTGACTAAAAATTAAGCTTAGAAGCAATTATTCACCAAACACTCAAACTTTACCTTGTATCAGCTTTTAGTTTCTATTTCCAAACACTCCATACTTTAGTTTCTCACTGACTTCAAGATAATCTCTACAAGAATCACTTTTCAAGAAGCAAAAGCTCTCCCACACACTCCCTTAATCATCTTAGTTGTGAAGATTTTTTTTTTAAATGTAGTTTAACATACGATACCTACAATAAATCATGTAAAACACCTATACCAGAAGTTCACTCTCATGTCTTTTTCTTATGTCAAAGGAGGTCCTCAAGCCTATTTGTTTCTTATTAAATATCAAATGATTACATATCTCTCTGTGTTTCTGCTCTTGGAGTTTTTTATCCCTGCATTTGTCCTCCATGCTATCCTAGGCAACTGTTGGATAAAGAAAAACTCTTCAAAACTTAAGTAAATCAAGATCATTACACAACTTATATAGCTTGTAGCTTGCAAAACGCTAATAGCACAAGATAGAAAGAAAAGACCTAACTATCCCTCACATCCTCACAACACTCCCCCTCAAGTTGAACATATATATCAAACATGTTTAACTTGCTAAGGGCAGTATTAAACACAACTTGGGGTATAACTTTTGTAAACATATCAGCAAGTTGGTCTTCAGATTTGACATAGGGCAAACATAATTCTCCAGAATCAAGTCTCTCCCGAATAAAGTGACGATCAATCTCGATGTGTTTCGTTCGGTCATGTTGAACTGGATTATTTGCAATATTGATTGCAGCTTTGTTGTCGCAATATAGCCTGAGAGGTAATTCAGCCTTTAACCCCATGTCTTCTAATAAAAAACTCAATCATAACATTTCTGTAAGATCATGTGCCATGGCTCGATATTCTGCTTCTGCACTAGACCGTGCACAAACACTTTGTTTCTTACTTCTCCACGTTACCAAGTTTCCTTCTAAAAAGGTGCAATAGCCAGAAGTGGATCTTCTATTATCTCTAGAACCAGGCCAATCAGCATCAGAATAATATTCCACCTTCAGATTACCGCCTCCTTTAAACAACAAGCCTTTTCCGGGACATGACTTTAAGTACCTCAAAATCCTGTCAACGACCTTCATGTGAATAGTTTTAGGAGCATGCATGTACTGACTTACTACACTAACAGCGTAGGTAATGTCGGGCCTAGTCATAGACAAATAGAGTAATTTTCCAACCAACCTTTGATACGTTCCCTTTTCCAGATTTATAAGATCTTCCCCAGTAGAACTAGTAAGATCATGACTTACTTCTATAGGTGTCGATGCTGGCCGACAACCCAACTTCCCTGTCTCCTTGAGCAAATCCAACATATATTTTCTCTGACATATATATATTCTCTCCTGAGATCGAGCAACTTCAATGCCAAGGAAGTACTTCAATAGTTCAAGGTCTTTAATTTCAAACTCTGATATTAACTTGGACTTGAGCGCCTGGATTTCAACCTCGTCATCACCTGTGATTATCATATCATCAACGTAAACCAAAAGAATGGTAGTTTTGTCCTCTTTCCTTTTCACAAAGAGTGTATGATCAGCATTACCTTTTTTAAAGCCAAACAATGTCATGGCTTTGCAGAACCTATCAAACCATGCTCTGGGTGATTGTTTAAGTCCATACAAAGCTTTTATCAGCCTGCAAACCTTCCTTTTGTTTCGATTCTAGGATGGGGTAATATGTAGACCTCTTCGTGAAGGTTGCCATTCAAAAAAGCATTTTTCACATCTAGCTGAAATAACGACCAACCATATTGAGAGGCAAGAGAAAGAATCACCTTGACTGATTTGAGTTTTTCAACTGGAGCGAAGGTTTCCAAGTAATCCACCCCATATGTTTGAGTGAATCCCTTGGCAACAAGTTTGGCTTTATATCTGACCACTTCACCCTCTGAGTTATACTTGATAGCATATACCCATTTAGAACCAACCAAGTTCTTCCCCTTTGGGGGATCTACTAATTCCCAAGTACCATTCTTATTAAGAGCCTCCACTTCTTCATTCATTGCTTCCAGCCACCTTGAGTCCCTTATAACTTCATAATAAGAAGGTATGACATGATTTGATAGTTGTGAAACAAAGACATGATATGAAGAAGACAAACGAGAATAAGAAACATAGTTAGAGATAGGATGTTGAGTACATGACCTGACCCCCTTTCTAACAGCAATTGGAAGGTCCAACTCATTCATATTTAGGGGTGCAATTGGTTCAACCAATGAGGATACAGGATCAGGAGTCAGAGCATCCGATTCAGCTAGCCGATCAGTAGTAGGTCCTTGCTTATGTCTTCGTCGCTTGTAAGTAATAATTTCTTGTGAAACCTGTGAGCCCAGTAATGGAGTCAGAGCATCCTTCCTATTTTCCATGACATCCCGTGAAATAGGAGAAGGAACCACTTGAGGTACAAGGGAAGAGGTAAGATTCTCAAAGATAAGATTCTCCCCCTGGGGACGAGTCAGGGAAGAATAATATGACTCGGACTCAAAAAAGGTAACATTCTTCAAGACATATCTTGTCCTAGTAACAGGATCAAAGCACTTGTAGTCTTTCTGGCAAGTGGAATACCCTAGAAACACTCCCCGTATGGCGCGAGGATCAAGTTTAGAGTCCTTGGGACCAAGAACATGAATAAAACAAAGAGAGCCAAATACCCGAGGTGTAAGGGAGAACAACGTGGTGTCAGGACGAAGAATATTGAGAGGGCACCGGTACCCGAGATCTTTTGATGGTAGACGATTAATGATATAAGCGGCTGCAAGGACAGCATCATCCCAGAAATATTTGGGTAATTGGCGCTGAAATAATAATGCACGGGTTGTTTCAAGGATATGACGATTTTTCCTTTCTGCCACTCCATTTTGCTGGGGTGTGTAGGGACAAGATGACTCATGAAGAATTCCTAAATCCTCTAGAAATGTATTTAGAGACTGTGCAAAGTACTCCCGTGCATTATCAGATCGAAGAGTTTTCACTTTTGTGTGGAATTAAGTTTCAACCATTCTGCAGTAATGTTGAATGAGTCTAGGAATTTCGTCTCTGCCTTTCATAAGATAAAGCCATGTACAGTGGGTGTAATCATCAATAAAAGAGAGAAAGTATCTGTAGCCATCCAAGGAAGGCACAGGAGAGGTACCCCATACATCTGAATGAACAAGGTTAAACGGAGACAAACTTTTATTTACGGACTCAGAAAAATGCGTTCTACAATGTTTGGATAACTGACAAACTTCACATTGAAGAGATTCAAGAGAAATAGATGAGAAGAGACTAGGAAATAAAACCTTTAATGATCGAAAAGATAAATGTCCCAAACGAGAATACCATAACAGAATTTCTTGATGCTTATTCTCTGAACACTGGGCTGTAGACTTCAGAGCAGATGTTGTTCCAAGTTGATAGTAATAAAGACCTACTTCACGGCCAATCCCAATCGTTTGCTTGGTCTCGAGATCCTGAAAGACACAATGATCAGGAAAAAAGTTACTGAGCAGTGGAGTTGTTTAGTAATACTACTAACAGAAAGTAAATTAAGAGAAATGGAGGGGACATGAAGTGCAGAGGATAGGATAAAGTGGTCTGCCAGTTGTATGGAACCTTTTCCAACAGCAGTAGCTTTGGTGCCATCAGCAATGGTCACTTTATCCTACCCAGAAGACAAAGAGTAGGAAATGAAGGAATTAGCGAGATTTGTCATATGATCCGTAGCTCCTGAGTCAATGACCCAGGGGCTATAAGATCTTGACCCATCAATACTTAACTCCAGGCCACGGATATCTATGTGCGCTTGAGACGAATTGGTAGAGACAGAGGATGAAGTCTGAAGTCGAGTTAAAAGGAGCTGGAGTTTGACGATATCAGTAGATGACAACTCAATATTCGAAGGTACCGAGGAATCAGTAGTCTCCCCATCCATTAATTTCTGAGCAGCAAGATTCCCACGACTAGGAACCTTCTTGTCATTGTATTTGAATTTTTCAGGTTTTTTTTCTGGATATTTCTCCCAACAAAAATCTGAATCATGATTAGTGCTCTTGCAGTGCCGACAAAATTTGCCACCTTTTCCTTTTGTTCCACCAGACTTGAGCTTGTTAGAAGAGCCGACAAAAGCAGATGTCTCCCCAATTGGAGTGCTTGCTGCAGAGATATTGCCTTTGTTGTTCATAGTCCTTCTCCTACCTTTCTCACTCAGAATTTTGTAGTAGACTTGTTCTAGAGAGGGAGTAGGATCAAGACTAAGAATTTGTCCTTTTAAACTTTCAAACTCTGCATGAAGCCCATCAAGAAAATGATTTCTGTCCTTCTCCAGAAACTTCAAATATCTCTGATGATCATCAGTAGAAATCCAATTGTCCATCCTGTAGTAGTCAAACTCATCCCATAGCCCTTTTAGAGCAGCAAAATAATTTGTGATAGACATAGAACCTTGCTCAAGTTTAAAAATTTGACTACTTATTTGATAAGTATGCAGCATATCATGCTTGCGTCCATACATCTGCTCCAGTGTCCTCTACATATCAACAGCTGTTCTATTATGCAGAATGACCTGTTTGATGCCAGAGCTAACAAAATTAAGTATCCAAGTCATTACTAGAATATTGTCACGCCTCCAAATACGAAAGCTAGGATCCTTTTCATCTGGTTTCACTCTAGTACCATGAAGAATATCAAGTCTATCATGGCCTTCTATATAAAGTTCAACAGCAACTGCCCACGATGCATAATTTGTCTCGGTCAATTTTTCCGAGGTTATTTGAAGACCAGTTCCTCCCGATCCTGTCATTGTGAAAATTGGTTGTACCTGTCCAGAAGACGCCAAAGGATCTGTAGACATCCCAGAACTTTCTCCGAATGTGTCTGCCATACCAATTCACAAGAAGGAAGAGACTTTATCTGTTTCGGCCAGTGATGGGAAACAGAAAGTGGAGGCTGCTGAGGAAGAGGAGGTAGGGAAGAGGCTTTATCTGTTTTGGCCAGTGATGAGAAACATAAAGTGGAGGCTACTGAGAAAGAGGAGCTCAGCCAGTGACGGACCAATTTTGGCGGGCGGTCCGGCTTTGAAGAGGGTGATCAGCGAGGATGGCTCGCGAGAAGAAGAAGCCTGCCGACGCGAGAAGAAGCCTGCCGAGAAGAGTAAGTACCGCCACGCCTGGGCTCGCGCGTCGCGAGGGGAGAGCAGCGCGAGAAGAAGACGCCTGGGCTCACGTGTTGCGAGGGGAGAGCAGCGCGAGAAGAACCGATTCGCGCGTCGCGAGAGAAGACGCCACGCCTGGGCTTGCGCGTCGTGAGGGGGCAGCGTCGCGAGGGCAGAGCAGCGCGAGAAGAAGCGATTCGCACGTCGCGAGAGAGGAGCCTCGATGAAGAAGCCTGGGCTCGCGCGTCGCGAGAGACGACCCTTCGAAGAAGAAGCCTTCGCAGAAGAAGCCTTCGCGAGGGAAGAGCCGCAGGGAAGAGCTGCGAAGAAGAAGCCTTCCGCCGAGAAGAGCAGCACCTGGGCTCGCGAAGCCTGCCTGCCGAGAAGAGCAGCACCTGGGCTCGCGAAGACAGAGACGAGAGGGAAGAGCAGCGAAGTCAGGAACGGGAGCGTCGGGAAGAGCAGCGGCAAGAAGACAGAGACGAGAGGGATGACAGCGTCGTATAGGGTAAAATTTAGGGTTTTGAAGAGCCTTGCTCTGATACCATGTTGGATAAAGAAAAACTCTTCAAAACTTAATTAAACCAAGACCATTACACAACTTATATAGCTTATAGCTTGCACCTTGCAGCTTGCAAAACCCTAATAGCACAAGATAGAAAGAAAAGGCCTAACTACCCCTCACATCCTCACAACAGCAACCAATGTGCATCATTACTTTCTCCTCTAGGATGGAATCTTACCTCGACTTCCCATTTTGGTATTTCAATTGTTTGAAGTTTGAACTCTTCTAAAATTCTTCTGCATTTTGTTGGATAAGCTTTCTTTCCCTCGTTTATTTCATACACATCTTTACTATCTCCACTCCGTCTGATTGCCCCACCGTTTCCTTGCCTTCTCCAGTCCTATTTAAATGTCCATCCCATCTTAGCATCTTGCACAATGGTTGGTTCGATGATTTTCAAGCAAATTCTATGCATACCACTGCAGTTCCATAGGGTGGGTTAAGTACCATGTTCCGTCATCATTCACTAAATCTTCTCCAGTGTTATTTAGCCACCATCCTTCCAGAATCTGTCTCTTTCCAGTTTCTGTGCTTCATGCATGGATATGCCACCCCAGATTTGGATTTTTATCTTATTCATCAAATTTTTCAGGAGTTTTATACTCATGTTCATCTTGCCAATGCTATTTTACAATTCACATAATCCAATTGGTTGCTGAAGTCTAAAGGTTTCTTCTTCCATTTAGATATTTGTAAAATTGTCAAGTTCAACCATGCTACTAGTGCAGAGAAATAAGGAGAAAAGTGGCCTCTTTTTATTGATTTTTTAACGTGGCAAATTAACTGTCACAGTGAAGAGCTAACAATTCATTTTTGGTTTTCTGAGAAAAGTCACCAAGAAATGGAAACTGAACATCAGATTAGTTTAAGCTTCAGTATTGTCTTATTAACTTATACGATTCTTTTTTCTGCTATGATTGGCTGGGCTAACGTAACACCAAAAGCTCAAGCTGTTAGGAAAAAACTTTATTTGTATGAACTCAAGAGAAAGAATCAAGTAAATAAATAATAAGAAAATAAAATAAGAGATAAGATTTTAATTGTTCTACTTTTAATAGATTATACTTTTAATAACTTGACCAATCCGTATATTTATGATCACACAGGGCATCAGGACAGTTTAACAGTTCAAAAGTTTTAATATCTAATGTCAATTAATAGCATCCACAAGATATTTTAACTGACAATTCCTGAAATGAAGGCCTCTTGGCTTATAGTTTGTGCGATCTGTTCTCATTTGTTTTTCTTTACATTGATGCTAATACTATACCTCCTTATTGCAGCTTTTTAGATCTACCAAATCTATCTGCATCCATTTATACTGTTGAGCTCTCTACTAGACTGCGGTCGTTCCTTGTTGCTTGTCCACCCGGTGGCCCTTCACAACCCGTGGCAGACCTTGTAATTGCTACCGCAGACTTCCAGAAAGACTTAACAAGCTGGAATATCTGGTAAACAGTGTGCTGAGCTATTCATTCTTTATAATCTTCCCTTCTTGATGCCTTTTAATTATTTCTTGCTACTTAGTCCTGTCAAAGGAGGTGTTGATGCAAAGGAGTTATTCCACTTGTATATTATCTTGTGGATTCAGGATAAGCGCCTTGCATTACTTGAGTCCTGCAAATTAGATAAGGTGCCTAGTATATTTGAAGCTTCTGTCACATTTTTTTTAAATCTGTTTTTCCTTCTTTTTCTCCAAAAAGTATGTCCTATTCATATTGCATTTTTTACTTGCTAAAGTAATTGTGAGAAGTTCACCTTAAATTTCATTTACATTATCTGTTCCTTTGATTATTTATGGAGCACATAGCAACAAAAAAAAGCCCAAAATTACTTGGTTAGTGGATACATAATTTCTAATGCCTATATATATCTAAACCTATTGTGCTACATCTGCAGATCCCTATATTTGCAATTGTTGACAGTGTGTTTTTTCGTGTATTTCATATTTCAATTGATAAAAACTAGTAAGAGTATTGGGGTTAATTTTGTTAGTCTGTAGTGGGTGTAATTAAACATTAGTATTTTAGGTTTATGGTTATATCTGTAATTCTATATATAGCTGGTTTTCTCATTAAGGAAATATATTATTCCATTTCTCCAAAGTGTGCATGGTATCTGAGTTGTCATTTATGGTTTCAATAGTAGTCTTCTAAGCCCGACAGCCTCCCCTCATCCATCTCTCTCTCTCTGTCGATTTGGATCTTCCAATTCACCATGAACCCCTATTTTTGCCTCACGCCACCTTGCCTTGAAAGCTCCAGAAACTGACCCATGATTGCTTCTCTTTCACTGCCATTGCCAAAGCCAAAGCCAAAGCCAAAGCCAAAGCCAAAGCCAACCCTAAGCCAAAGCCACCTTGCTTCTCTTTCACTGCCATTGCCAAAGTCAAAGCCAAAGCCAAAGCCAAAGCCAAAGCCAACCCTAAGCCTGCTTTATCCCAAAAGATATGCATTTCGCGTTTTCCTTGTAGATTTCAACAAAACCAATCAAGCTACAAGCTCTACCTGATGAGATAGAAATGAATCAACCTTCATCTTTGTCTATCGATCCATGGATGTGATTATTGTCCATCCTCGCTTGAGATTTTGGTTTGCAGTCAATGGGACGAACTCTACCTGACGAGATAGAAAAGAATCAACCTTCATCTTTGTCTATTGATCCATGGATGTGATTATTGTCCATCCTTGCTTGAGATTTTGGTTTGCAGTCAATAGGACAAGTTTGCTCCCTATGGATGTTCCATTCTTGTGAATTTTGCCTCCAGATTGGCCGCTGAGAGATCCATCTAGAGCAATTTGAATTCCTAGGACATCCCTCCCTTTAGTGATCTAATTCCTCGGCAATTTCATTTGTGGAATGCATTGCAGTTGGAGTCAGCCCACTTTGAGGATGTCTTAAAAGGCCTGTTGATTCATTTGCATCTTTGATTCTCCTATTAGCATTGCTGGGCAAGTTGTGATTCTCCTCGTGAGAAATTGCTACCTCCTTTAAGAAGACATTCATTGACAGGACATCCTCCCCTCCTTTGGCCTGACTCCAACCATTTCCTTGACCCTTTGCTAGCGACTCCTCCCAATTCAAGATCCAGGCACTGGAAGAACCAGTTGATACTGTAGTTCCCATGCCAATTCCACCTTCTGAGCCCTCTCAACTGCTCAATTTATGTCGATCTTGCTGGAACATAGTATATCATTTCACCAATGGCTTCTCCTAATCTCTACCCCACTCAAGCAGTTACCGTGCCCATCATGTGGCTCTACTAGATCTTCCAACCGAATCATGTAACCTACATTGTTGTCCATTACATCTCTGTCGTGTTGCAACCATGCCACTACGGGCATTGCATCTAGTTACTTTTTTGTCCACTGGGCAGCCTCAAGTGTGGTCAATGCGGCAACTATCTCATGTGAGAGCAGCACCACTTCTCTACAAATCTTGTGGCAATGCCTCATTATTTAGCCGATGCTTCTCTTTCAGTTCAAATCTAGTGAAGCAGCAACAACCTTTTTGACTCTCGATTCAATTCATGTTGTAATTTCCTTTTGAAAAATCTTTGTTTTTTGCCTCTAGGTGCTTCTTTCTTTTACTTTTCACACTCATCTTCAAGTTGTGTTTCACATTGTGAAAGGGAGTCTTAAACCCCACTCTTTTTTTTGTTTTGTTCTCTCTTACTCATGGATATTCTATATTCTATTTTTATGTTCGTGTGCTCAATGGTGTAGCAGGATAGAGCCCAATGGCGTAGAATGATCCATATAACCGACCTCACCTAGTGGGATAAAGATTGGTTGTTGTTGTTGTATGTTCGTGCGCTACTGATGCTCGTGTAAACCCTTAGGCCCCATTTAGTGATTTCTTCTCCTTTCTTCAATTTATTGCATGTTGTGCTGATGTGCTAGGGAAGAAGTCTACTTGTGAGATTTGTCACATAGGATCTCATTTTATTCTATCCTATTTACTTGTTGTATATGCAATATACTATTCTCATGTTGCTAACATGATTTCCTCTCCTTCTAGGTCTCTAGTTGGTTGATTTCCTCTCCTTGTATCTTTAATCTAATTATATGTGTTGATTCGAAGGAGTAACCTACTCGAGTGATTGTCACTTGGGATCTCATTTTATTTCATTGTATTTGCATGACACACATATGCCTAAAAGCCAATGAAGATTGAAACTCAAAAAATATCCTATCCTTATTGAAAATAAAAAATATGCCTAATCTATGGAGGGTAAGTACTCTAGTTCCCTTATATAAGAATAAAGAAAACGTACAAAATTGTACAAACTATAGGGGTATTAAACTAATGAGTCATACCACGAGACTTTGGAAAAGAGTAATAGAAAAAAAGATTAAGGAAGGAGACCACAGTGATCGAAAATCAATTTGGGTTCATGCTTGGAAGGTTGACAATAGAAGCTATACATCTTCTTAGGCAATTAATTGAAAAGTGTCGAGAGCAAAAGAAAGATCTATATATGGTATTCATTGATTTAGAAAAAGCTTATGTTAGAGTCTCAAGAAAAACTATATGGAGAATTCTAGAAAAGAGAGGCGTTAGCGTAATATATATTGAACTAATTAAGGATATGTACGAAGATGTAACGATCAAAGTGAAGACTTCAGGTGGATTAATTGAGCATTTCTAATAAGGATAGGGTTACATCAAGGATCAACTCTATGTCCCTATCTTTTTATACTAATCATGGACGAACTCACTGGATACATTCAAGATACAGTACCATGGTGCATATTGTTTGCAGAGGAATTATTTTTGATAGACGAGACATGTGAAGGAGTAGATGTTAAATTAGAATCTTGACCGGAAACACTAGAAATGAAAGGTTTTATGCTTAGTATAGTAAAGACAAAATATATAGAATTTAAATTTAGCAATATTAGACGTAATGAGATAATTGTTAAGATAGGAGATGACGAGTTGTCTAAAATTGAGAGCTTTAAATATTTAGAATCATTTTTGCAAAATGATGGAGGGATTGAGAGATGTCTTACATAGAATACAAGCAGGATGGTTGAAATGGAGGTTAGCATCGTGGATTTTACGTGATCATAAAGTACCTCTAAAACTTAATGGGAAGTTCTACAAAACAACAGTTAGACTTACTATGTTATATATGATGAATGTTGGGCTATGACTCAGCAAAAGATGAAAGTTGCAAAGATGAGGATGTTAAGCTGGATGTGTTGACATATGAGGATGTATAAAATAAGGAATGAGAGCATTAGAGAGAAAGTCAGAAGTGCATCTATTGAGGAAAAAGGCTGAGAGACGTTTAAGATGGTACGGATATGTACTTAGACGACCAATAAATGCCCTTGTTAGACAATGTGAAACTATGATAAATACGCACATTAAACGAGGGAGAGGAAGACTAAAAAAGACTTGGTTAGCAACAATAAAATAAGATAAATTTTATTTAAATATAGATGATGATATAATAGGGGACAGAGCCCGATGGCGTAGAAGGACCATATAACTGACCCCACCTAGTGGGATAGATAAGACTTGGTTGTTGTTGTATGTCGTTTAAATCAATGAACTATGCTATGCTCCAAGGCTCAATATATATGCTCCTCTTGAATGCTTTTATTTTCTTTTAGCTATTGCATGTTGATGTAATTTGTTGATTGTCTACTGGCCTGACAAGGAAGGATTTGCGCATGTGGGCTCTAACTATTCCCAAAGCCTTAATGATCGAGATCAAAGTGATCATTGTTATGTACTTCATTAATTACATAAGTTTTGTTTGCTTTTGTGTGAATTTAATAATAATAATATTATTATTATTATTATTATTGTGTAATATATGTTTTACTTATGAAGGTTTTTCTAGTTCATGTAACAAGCTAGACATAGATACTATCTATGCTCTAACTTAAACGGTAGGGTTAAAAGTATTATGGTTAATAGGTTATTATGTAATTACATAAGTTTTGTTTGCTTGTTTGTGAATTTAATGTTATTATTATTATTGTTGTGTAATATATGTTTTACTTTCGAGGGTTTCTCTAGTTCATCTAACAAGCTAGACATAGATACTATCTATGCTCTAACTTCAAGGGTATGGTTAATAGGTTATTATGTACAAGGTTTAGTCCGACATTTGTATTTGAGGTTTATGGATAGAGTTTTATGTATATCTTGTTAATAATTCTCATTAAACCAATGGATTATCCCTGATCTCCAACTAACTAAGCTGGGTGAAAATTATCTTTGACTTTGTTCATAACTATTGCTTTACCATAGGTGGGATTAGGAAAGCCGAACACACTTGTATCACGAGTGTGATACATAAAAGTAGAGGATGAGCAACAAAACAAGAAAAAAAAGAAACCAAATAAAAGATCAAACTCCAACAAATAGAGACATTTGCTTTTGTGCTTAGGCAAGATTATTCACATCAACTTAGAAAAAGCTTATGACAAAGTCTGGAGAGAAATTATACGGAAAATTCTAGAAAAGAAATGCGTTATATAGTGTATATTGAAAAAATTAAGAATATGTATGAGAATATAATGACAAGAGTGAAAATTCCAAGTAGAATTAACCAAAGCGTTTTCCATAAAAATAGTATTATTTCAAGTTTCAACTCTAAGTCCATATTGATAAACTCACTAGATTCATCCAAAGACATTACCATGATGCATGTTTTTTATAACTTACATTGTTTTGGTTGTTGTGACATGTAAAGGTGTACATGCTAAGCTTTAATCTTCATGGCAGATATTGGAAGTTAAAAGTTTTAGGGTTAGTATAGTAAAAGCAAAATATATGAAATTTAAGTTATAATAGTAGACGTAGTAGGACAATTGTTATGATAAGAGATGACGAGTTCTTTGTGATTGTAAGATATCTCTAAAGTTTAAATAAAAATTTTACAAAACGACGGAGTTATATTATATAGAGCTAAATGTTGAGCTATGAAGCGAGCGTACAAGTAAAAGATAAGAGTTGCAAAAATGGAGATGTTAAGGTGGATGTGTGGACATACAAGGATTAACAGGATAAGAAATGAAAATATTAGAGAGAAAGTGAGGGTTGCACATGTTGAGAAAAAATTTTAAAAGACACATTTAAGATGGTATGAATATTACTTAGGCGATTAATAAATTTTCCAATGGTGAGAGCATGACAAATATGTACATCTATTGAGAAAGAGGGAGATCAAAAAAGATTTGATTAGCAATGATAAAATAAGATAAAATTTAGATGACATTTTAGTAGTGGATCGAGTCCAATGGAGGATTCATATGACCAACCTCACTTAGTGGGATACAAAGGCTTTTAGAAGTGAACGTTTAGAATAGTGGGAAAGTGATTAGAACAATCTAAGGTTTGAATCCAAAAGTTTTAATAGACGAAGAGCAGATGAATTGAGTGCATTGGATCTGAAATTTAAGTAGTAAGGTGAATAGAACACTGATTTGACTTCAACCTATAAATACTTTGAAAAGGACAAAGAACAAAATAGAGCAGGGAGATTTGACACATCCGTTGAGTTGGTGAATTAGATGTATCTTGAAGAATGTGCCATGTGAAGGAGATCCATGCCAGATGGTTATAAGTGGACTTGAGAGAGATTTGTAGGTTGGGGTGGTGTGGGGAGAGGCAGTGGGGGTTTGTTTAAATTTTTGCATTGCATCTTTTTCAAAGACATCGCTAGTCATTGTTTGTAGGGGAAAGGTAAATGAGGATGTTAGTTTGTCAAAAGACTGAATCCTTGTGAGAAAATAGACCATCTAGTTATTCATTATCACAGTCATGAAAGTTATAAAGGGTTTAAAAGGATGAACAGCTAAAGAATGGGAACTTTGAAGCATCCAACTTTGGTAGATTCTAGGCGAAGGAATATAAAGGTCATTGTCAGTGAATTTGCTCATGTGTTGCAAGTCCCTCTGCACCAGACAAGTTATAAATGGAATCGAGTGAAATTAGACCATCAAGGGTGATTCTCTGGACCAGTATTAACTCCTAACAGTCAGATGGTTTAAAGGATAAATGACTAAAGTGAGGAGATTTAAATCATCCGTGGAGTTTGTGATTGAACAGGATATGCCATTACTGCATTAGCAGGGAAGAATCGCATAAAAGGGTTAATGCTTGAGCTTTTATAAGGAAATGTTGATATCTTGTAGCAGAGGAAACATAAAGGTGATTGCCATTGGCCATTTGCTGTGTTGGAAGCTGATACAAATGGCAACTTTGTGGGGGTCACTGTGAGTTGGATGCCATGTCACCTTGTCTACCTTTAAGAGATTAAAACATATTCATCCTGCATGTTGTGTCCATTTTGATTTTTGGAATGCTTCAAAGATTTGATTGGGTGACTAATTATGTGTGTAGCCTAACATGTTCCCTAGTAAAGCTAACTTAAAATTAGTGTTTGAATCATGGAAACCAAAGGAATATAAAGTAAAGATGAAATTTTTATGTTGTACAAACTACAAAGCAGTTCCCGTATTTAGAAACTTAATAAGGTTTGCTATGGGTGTTAACTGAAACACTTGGCTGTTGCTCACAAATTAATTGCATGCAGCAGATACTTTCTACTATGAATCAAAGAATCATAATGAAACAGATTCCTACATCTCCAATCTGTAATGTTCATTCTTCTGTTTAAATTTTTTTTGTTTATTCATCTGATTGATTTCCAGGTAAAATGGTCCGGTGTTCGGACGCAGCATATGACCACTCCTTTTGTGGATGACATGTATGATCGATTGAAAGACACACTGATTGAGTATGATGTTATTGTCTGTCGCTGGCCAGAGTATACTTTTGTTCTTGAAAATGTAGGTCTCAACAAATTTTCAATTTTTAACTTGTGTTAATCGGAATTGCTACTTTGAAAATTCTGTTGCAGTCTGACTTCTTTTGTCTCTCCAATTACAAAGGCTATTGCAGATATTGAGAAGGCAGTAATTGAAACTTTGGAAAAGCAGTACGCAGATGTTTTGGCTCCATTGAAGGAGAGTTTGACCCCTAAGAAATTTGGCCTGAAATATGTTCAGAAATTTGCTAAAAGAAATTCAGGCCTCCCATATTCGGTCCCTGATGATGTGAGTTCTCTTGAGACGCATCAAAAGCTCCTTAAAATAGTCTACTTTATAGAATGTTGTCTCATACATTACATTACAGTTAGGAATTCTGTTAAATACCATGAAAAGATTACTTGAAGTCTTGCGACCCAAGATAGAAATGCAATTGAAATCTTGGGGTTCTTGTATACCTGATGGTGGGAATGCAGCTCCTGGTGAACGGCTTAGTGAAGTAACTGTGACGTTGAGAGCCAAGTTTAGAAATTATCAACAGGCAGTAGTAGAAAAACTTGTGGAAAATGTATGTTCTTTCTCTCTCTCTCTCTCTCTCTTCCTTTCTTTTTCCTTTTTATTGACATCCCATTTTTTTCATAATCATTGCGAGGTGTTGGTGGTTATAATTTTTCTTTGCTGTGAAACTTGGACAAAATCATGTTACTACATTATCTAATATTTGTCCTATGTTAAAATTGATGGTTGGAGCCACTTGTTAGAATTTACAGGGCTGGAGATTTTATCAACCAGGAAAAGCTTAATGAAAATTTAATAATTAATAATCTTTAAGGCAGACATCTGTGAAAGTGTTTCCAAATGCCAATAAAGAGAGAACCATTTCTTTGGCCCAGGTTTTAGTTTGTAAAATGGAATTGGTAATATTTCATCTCTGGGTGACATCTAGGAATCATCTCTTTTAAAAAAAGTGGTCATGTACATTGGACCATTATCATCGTCTTTTGTTGTTCTCTGATTCTGAAATAATAGAGAATACCTTGTCTCCATTATGTTACTTATTCGGTATGTTCAGACTCGAGCACAAAGCACCACAAAACTCAAGAAGATCATTCAAGATTCCAAAGATGCTGCAATGGAATCCGATATCCGTAGTAGAATGCAACCCTTGAGGGACCTTCTGATTCAGACTATTAATGAGCTTCATAAAGTATTTGAGGTGCACGTTTTTGTAGCAGTGTGCCGAGGCTTTTGGGATAGGATGGGCCAGGTAAAACTTTACGCGTCCCATTTTTTTAAACATTTGCTTACTGATTGGTAACTGTAAATATGCTCTTTGGAGGACAGGACGTTCTCAAATTTCTGGAGAACCGAAGAGAAAATAGGGCATTATATAAAGGCGCGCGAGTAACAATTGCAGTAAGTAACTTGGCTCTAAAAGTTTTCAGCATCTTCATAATTTTAGCATCACTGAGCATTAAAACTCTCTAATTTTTAGCTTATATGATTTTAATGATCCGACTTGTGCAGGTTCTGGACGATACATTTGCATCGCAGATGCAACAATTACTAGGCAATGCTCTCCAAGAGAAGGAATTGGAGCCTCCCAGATCCATTATGGAGGTGCGTTCCGTCCTTGCAAGACGCACCAGTTCAGAAGGATTCACGCTTTTACTATTAGGTTGTATATATCCGGCAACTATAGCGAGCAAGTTGTAACTTTTCCGAGTATTCTCAAGCAAAATGTCAGCAGAAAAGCACCGAGTTTTGTATAACTTAAAGATGTTGCAGCAGCAAGACAGAAAAAAGGATGCTTCACCTCACAGTTTCGAATGTTTATATATACTACATGCACAAACACATCAAGAAGGCTATGATCTACTTCGAATTCTGTATCAGGTTTCTTAGAGAGAAGAAACGAAGAGATTTTAGTACATTGTATCAGTAGGCAGCTAAGTCGCCATGATAATTGTCTAGTTCTCTAATAGTCCTTCAATCCTCCAGTATTCCATTCGTAATTATAGTGCATATCGTCCTCCATCCTTTATTTACTTTGCCAGATGAAGAAAGTAGTGCGCTGTTTTTTATTCGTCTAGCGAACTCATTTGTTCAAGCTTTACTATCAAGTTCAAACTACAGACAGCTAAGGAATGTGGTTCATTCGATGAACAATTTGGATATGCAGTAAAAATTTAAAATGAAAGAAAAAAAATCATTCTAAATTTCATGTGCTTATTTGATGTTGTATTATTTTGCATATGAAAAGGCTGCTCTCTATTATCACTCTTGCAGACAGAATATACATCATACAACCAGTGAAATCTATATGTATTCAATTGAGAAAGGGTGTCAAATTAGTATGTTCTTTTAGAGAGTCATTTTGAAACGGTGGAATAAAGGATAGTCCAGTGCATGTGAGATCTAGGAGGAGAAGAATCATATCATAGTGCGTTGGAAGAATTATATTATGTTATAGTGCATTTACCCTTAGTAGTATCTTTATGTGCGGTCACCATTTGTGATTGCCTATTACAACTTTTTATTTAATTATTTGTTTGATTTTCTTTTGACTTTTGGGTATGTCATTTAGAGTTTAAGAGTTTTGTTATAGTATTAATCATAATAAAATTTCAAATTGATTTTTTTAAAATATGTACGAGATGTATGACATAAGGCACACAACATATCAAACCCCTCCTCTCTCTCTCTATATATATATACACACACAAAAGTAATATGTTGCACCCCTGGAGTGCGTGTTGAGGGTGCACTTCTAGGGAGGCGACCACATGGGAGGCTCATCCCCTCCTGGGACAATAGTCGTCCCCTTAGGTGTGCATCATAATCCTTTTCTGGCTCTATATATATAAAGAGTTTGTATATGCTACTTGACTTTTCATACCTGATTTCCATCATGGCGTGCTCGGTTAGCGTCTTTTTTATATATTTTTTTGAGCTATCTTCTTTGCCCTTTCTCCTCTTGATATTCTCCGAAATTGGTTTTCTCCTCGCCACGACCTTTAGGTGATTAAAATATTTCAATTTTGTTATTAAAATATTTTTTATTAATAATTGATTTGAGTGAATTAGGTGGTAATTGAAAAAAAATTAAAATATATATTAATTTTTTTTAAATATATATTTTAATTATAAAAATAAAAAAAATACTGAGTAGCAATTTGAGATTGATAACAAGGATGGAGTTTTGTGTAATCGTAAACATTTGGTGGGTTATTTGATAATTTTCCGAATTTGTATAGCGTCTCCTTTTTGGCATGGGCCATGGCTGGATCGTAATATGGCGTTGAGAGTTCCTCCGCCTTGCCTTCGCTTCGCCTCGTCGATCGTACACTCCTCGAAATCGCAGGGTGTTGCGACACCTATCCACGGCGGAGTAGGCGGAGGAGTGTCAGCCGCCCGATTCATGTCGTCGGCTCCGTCTCCGTATACCACTTTGAGCGCGCGCGTGAGCTGCGAGCGAGATATCAAGAAGAGCAAGTTCATCGCCATTGCTACTCGCATCTCCGACGACCGCTCTGCCCAATCCTTTCTTTCCGAGGTTCCCTTAATTCGATTCCTTGCTTCCGTGCGCATTTCCTTATTAGAATCTCTTTGATAGAGGCTTAATTTCATATTTGCTTGGCGATTAGGGTTCGTTTATTTCTCTATGTTTTTTGGTGAACTAGGCAATTATTATTTCTATTTTTTCCTTTTCCATTAATATGTCGACAAAAATTCGACCTTTGCTATGCTATCGTTTGGATGCAACTTTTCTCAATTGTTATATGTTCATCGAGAATTGAGTGAGAATATTGGTAGAGAACATCATAGTACTACACAATTTCTTTTGTGGAGCGGTGCCTATATTCCATTGTGTTGTTGGGTAGGGCATGAACAACGTAAAACACGTAAATGATTGTGTTGGGATTTCATGATCGATTGTCTATATGGATGCTTAGCCTTTTTTCATTATTCATGAGTTATTACTTTTAAAATAGGTTCGAGATCCAAGAGCTACACATAACTGCTGGGCGTACAAGGTGACTACTTCGCACCCTTTTTCCCTTAGTAAAAAGCTTTTATATTCTTAATTACTTTCTTATTGAGCGGACATGTAGCATAGCTTGGAGACCAATATCGAAGCAATGATGACGGAGAGCCATCCGGAACAGCTGGAAAACCAATATATTCTGCCATAGAATCCTCTGGGCTTGATAGGGTGATGGTGGTTGTTATTAGGTAATTTTTCTGTGAGGCTCACTTCAGATTCTGCTGACTGCTCCTTCCAGTACAAAGTTTGACTAAATTGATTGATAGCACCGAGACCTTGACATTCATTTGTAGTGTAAACCGAAAATGGGAGCATTTTCGTTGGATACTTGTAATTTTTCAATATGGGCATTTAACTTTCAACCAAGCATTTTACATAGTCTATCTCAGAGTATGTGGCTGGCTTTAACAATGTTTATTGAACTACTTCTAGACATTTTGGCGGTATAAAGTTGGGAACTGGAGGATTGGTTAGGGCCTATGGAGGAGTTGCTTCAGAGTGTCTCAAGGGTGCTGCAACATGTCTTGTGAAACCAAAAGTAGTTTCTATTCCCTTATAATTCTTTTGATTTTTTTCCTTCTATTTGATTATTTTGTTGACCATATGTTTCCTACCATCAATGGAGAAATTATGTTTTAACATCTTATATACAGAACCTTATACTCTGAACACGATTGTTGAACAAGTTGTTGCCTCATGTTCAGGCTCGAATTGGTATGGAGGTGCCGTTTGAATTGTTGGGAGCGGTGTACCATCAGGTTCTACCTGTTTCTTTATTCTGTTTATCAGTGATATTTTTTTTCTTAAATGTAAATATGTGCGTATTCTAACTATAGGAAAAGTGATTCAGATTTTGAAAGGGTTTATATCCTATTGCTATAATACTTTGGCTTGATCTTAGTCCTTTCTTGCAGTATTCCTGAGTTTTCGCAGTTGCAAGAACATAATCTAGGATTGCAGGATACATTAGGATGTAACTTTGAATTATTTGATGGAAATTCACGTTAATCCGGCCCCATTGGCTCCATTAGCGGAGTGTTTGGGGCAAAAATGTGCGATACATTTTACACCCATCCCTGCCTTAGTTTTCTTAGTTTTTTCTCACTTGTCCAACAAAAATTACACAAGCTTTTTTTTTATAAGTTTATATCTAAATTTTTCGTATGTTTACATTTATGTTGTCTCATTTTGACCCTACTTTGCCTCATAATGGGGTGGAATGCAATTAATGACCCCAAATAGTTAATGATTCAATTCCATACTAGTTTGATATCCTCAGATATTTGAGGATAATAATAATCTTACATAGAGCTCACTAGTGGGATAAAGTTCATGACCTCAAATAATTTAGGCACATAATTCGTTGTTTGTGTATGCTTGATGGCATTAAACATGATCCCACTAATCTAGTAAAGTTACCTAGTCTAAATGATAAGGTTTCTCACTTTTCTGCCAAGTGTTGTAGACTTGTTATTGTGGCAGATTTATTCTGAATTTGCTCTACATATAGCCATCTGACAGGTGCTACTTATCTCTTTGGTGAGAAAGAGAATCATAGAATTAATATTTTTTTACATTATCTGAGTACCATGGACTAAACTTTACTATTCTTAGGATGCAAAAATTTGCACTTGCATAAGTTCGATTTTCTGAGTAACATGATCCCAATAAAAAATTTCTGAGCAAGAAATCACAAATTTGCACTTGCATAAGTTCGATTTTCTGAGCAAGAAATCACAAATAAAACATATTTTTTCCCGTCATCTCTCTCTAATCCTTCGCTTTGTTGATATTGTTCGTTACAGCTACAACATTTTCAAGCAGAGGACATCAAACAAGACTACGAAACTGGCAATGATGGCACAACGATGGTTACCTTCAAAGTAGAGTTCGGCAACATCGATGCCTTAGAGGATGCAATCAATTCCACCTGCAGCAGGAAGATTCACTTCTACAAACAAACGTTAGCTTGAATGCCAACTAATTTGTGAAATTCGGGTTATCTTTTGACATACACTCAGAAGTTGATTCACCAAGCCGGGCTAAGTGCAATAAAGATTTTGCAGAAGTAAGAGGGTAGTCTTTGTTAGAAGAGTAAAATTTTTTTAATGGATGGATCTGAAGTCAAAAGAGGGTCAGAAAGATCATAAAATCATATGAAATTATGGATAAGTATAATTATTCATTCATGTTCTTTATGTTGCTTTCATTCCTTGTTAACATAATTATTTGGATGGTTGTTTAGCCCCGTCCACAACACAAACCAACCACTAGATAATTTAGGTAATTTTAGTGGCAAAAGGTGATTCGTTTGTCTTCAGTATTTTCGTCAATTCGTCTTAAGATCAATACGGAAGAGATAAATCGAGACTACTAGATAGGATGTTATAGTTAGTACATGGTGATGATGGACACATTAGCTTTGTCTTGTTTTGATTCTAAGATTTCAAGGTGACAACTTTGTATATGTTAGCTATCAGTTCATCCCGTGAGGATAAAATTTAGATAATTTCGGAAAACAAGTGAAGTGAAATAAATCATCTGTAATTATTAGTCGGAGCTGATCAATAATAAGGGACAGTAGAAACTTAGCTAGTCAGAAATTAATTTCTAAATCTTATGATAAAAATACTTTATATATTAGTCAACTCTCCATCCCGAGCTTCGTCTTAGAATGAGTAAAAGCATGGTTGATAGGATTGGGTTCTGTTGTTTCAATCTCATTTATAAAAAAAACGTACTATAATAAGAGTTGTTTAGTCACTACAAAAGTAACTCCAATAGTCTTTTATAATATTATTTATTTAGATTTAATTTTTTTTAAAAATAACTATTTAATAATTTAGTCAAAATTATTATACAAGAAGTTGTTGTCAAAATTATCATAGTTTTTTTTAAATTTTATTTTATAATCACTTTTGTTCTCTATTATTTCTTTCAAAAAACATAATATTAAAATTTACTTTTAATACTTTTAAATTTTATTTAAAAATTTATATTTAAATTTAAAATTTTTAATGTTTATAATTTCATTTGAAAATTATGAATTACCTACTAACTTGTAAAAATTTAAAATAAAATCTATATCATTTCCTTCTTATTAGTTATTTATTAAAAATTTTACATTTTATAATATTATTTTTTTTTTTTTATAATTTTTAAAAAGATTTTTATATTTTAAAAAATTTATAAAATTCATATAATAATTTTTAAATACATTATTTCTATATATATTTGAAATTTATATCTTATATAATAATTATGTCACTCTATTAGACCTACACACTGGATGCATTATGTGACCAAATTAATATTTTATATGAAAACATAAAATTTAAAGAGATAAATATTGGGACCAATGCGATGCTAGAGGGGATAAATAATTTGGATTCGTCGATTAGGTTGCACAGTCAAAACATGAAGTGAAATCGATCACACAAACTGGACATCAAATTTACCTGATTCATAATCCTAGCACACTTTCACTACTAAATCTTCTCAATTTTGAATATATATACCTTATTCTTACAAACAATATAACAAAATTATAAATATACAAAGACAAACATAATGAAAGTAAAATACTTTAGCAGGATCTTATTTTAATCGCTTTTTTTTTTTGCTATAGATTGTCTCTTGATGATTTAGAAATGCAACAACACACTTTTCTAAAACCCTAAAAAATAACAATGAAAACCTCCTCAAATTCCTTCTTTTATAGCCTTCAAGTCGGGTTTAATTTTTATCTATCAGTCGGCTATTCACTACTATCGGTTGATTGCTCCACTAAAATTCGATAGTTGTACCTGCAAAATGGCTCTCACTAATTCTGATTTAACCAAAAATAGTCAACTGCTAGTCTTCATTAGTCGAGCACTACGGGCAACACATAAATTTTCTATTTGTTATAATAGTGTCATTAGTTGACTGCTCAAACTCATTAATTGACTGGTGGACAACTAGTCAAGTTTCCAATCGAGTTTTAAACTTTATGTTCACTAAAATAGTGATATCAGTTGACTGATCGGGATCAGTGGAGTTGATCAATCAATTCCTTGACTTTCTCTTTGCTATGCTAACAATCGATTGTACTGTAGCAGAAATAGTCGAGTTGATCAATTGAATTCCTACAACATTCTATTTGTTACAATAACAGTCCACTGTCACTATTCACTAATCGATTATTGCTATAGTAGAATTACTATAACTCTATTAGTGTTCATAGTCGATTAACATTGTTCACAGTAGATTGATACATTATTTACCATATTGAAAACCCCACAAACCTTAATTTTGGGATATAGGTTAGTTGATTGATACATCATATCCATTCGACTGATACTTTTGTTTTAATCTTACCAATGCTAAATTATCTACTTGTTACTTCAAATTATTAAGACTTTCTTTGTCCAACATTCGGTCGATCTTAAAATGTCGAGAGCTCGTGCCTGTAGGTCTGGGTGAGGTCGGCTATGTGGGATCGGATTGAAACGATAGAGGGGTGAATATCGTTCGTAAAATTTTCGGAAAGCGAAGAGTAATTGCACAGTGGAAAATGAAAACCAATCGCTAACACGATTTGTTTTTATTTGGTTCGGAGTCGCGGTTGGCTCCTACTCCAAGGCCCATGGTCCTTGACCGTTTACGATGGGCAATTCTATATTTTCGTAAAAGATTACAAGTCGAGAGTAAAATATAGAATTGAAAAGTAATTATAGCACTTAACAAAATTAGCTTTTACCGACGACCGGAGAGGTTGGAAGTTTCCGGAGCAGTAGGTCGTCGTCAGCGCTTGAATCACGAGTACGGAACTTGTCGGAGCGGAGCGCTTGAGCGTAAGAGTTGAAACTAATTGATATGGAAGCCTTGGGGGTGAACCCCCTTTTATAGTAGTCAGTGGGGCGCCTGTATCGAAGGGGGTGCCTGACACGTGGCCTGTCCTGCAAGAACTCCAATCCGCAGGCTTGGTCAGCGCCTATCCCCTTCCATTGAGGCACCTGAGCTGACTGGGGCGCCTGGGTTAACACATGTGCCTTACTTGACTTGGTCCAGAGGCTTGCGTGGCTGTTTGCTTCGAATGCTTGGAGTAGCCTTGCACTGGGGCGCCTATATCAACACAGGCGCCTAGCCCAGTGAGGCGCCTGAATGCAGAAACTTCATCCCTTCGTTCCTGCAACCAGGGTTAGTTCCAAAGGCATACAAAGCATACAAATGATACTATTAGAATATTATTTACAGCTTGATCTATCTTGGTTCTAACTTTGGGTCTCCCAAATGGAACTCTAGGTCGAACTAACTCCTAATGTTCCCTCCTATGGAGAACGCGGCCTCACCTACTCCTCTCGAGAGAATTTACCTTTTTGCCAACTGGCTTCTCCAGTTGGACTTTTGCCCAGCTTCACTCAGCAGGTCTTCGTACCCAATCCGCGATCAGGTCTTCATGCCCAGCTTCACTCACCAGGTCTTTGGTGCCCAGTCCTCGACTAGGTCTTTGTGCCCAGCTTCACTCACCAGGTCTTCGTGCCCAACCTTATGTCAAGACTTAGTTGCCCAGCCCGCGGCCAGGACTTAGCGCCCAATTCATAGAACCAGGACATAGTGCCTAGTGTACCTAGGACTTTTCTGCACACTTAATAAGCTTGTTAGATCACAACCAAATCTTAACTTCTGAACCGTTTGCCATTATCAAAACATAGGTTTGACTTTGGTGCTTCCGGCACCAATAATCTCCCCCTTTTTGATTTATGACAACACGGTTCAAAAAGTTAAGTTAAAACAACATATTATTGCAATCTAACAACAGTAAGTAAATAATTTCGTTTATCTCCCCCTAAAAAAGTTCTCCCCCTGAAATTTTCAACGTCATGCGGGTTTTTGTAAAACTTTCTAAGTGCTAAGTGTTTTTCAAAATTTAGCAAAAAGCTTTAAGTTTTTGACTAACGGTTTTTCAAAGACGAGCAAAAAGCACTCAAGAACTTTTCAACACTTGGACAATTTTTGAAAAGGTTTTGTAAGAATAATACCTTGTACTTAAAAACTTTTGAAAAAACTTTACTTAGGCAAGACAAATTTTGAAAACTAATTTCCCTTAAAAAGTTTCAAATGTGAAAACTTGGGAAAATTTTCCAAACTTAGAAAGAGTTTGCTTAACAAAATTTTCACCAAAAAAACATTATTTTTTAAATAAAATTTGTTTACTAAGAAAAATTTACTTAGCACCATTTGCAATAAGGTTTCAGAAAAAAAAATTAGCTCAGGCAAATTTTGTTTACTAAGGGAAATTTTCCTTAGAAATGATTTTCATAATACACTTAGAAATTTTGAAACCTTTTCGAAGTATTTTGAAAGCATCTATTAAAACCTTTTCGAAGTATTTTGAAAACATCTAGAAATACTTAGAAAAATTTGAACACTTAGAAATAAGTATTTTGAAAGCACCTAGAAATACTTAAAAAATTTGATGTACTTAGAAATTTTTGAAACCTTTTCGAAGTATTTTGAAAGCACCTAGAAATACTTAAAAAATTTGAATTACTGAGAAACATTTTTAAGGCACTTAGAAAAATTTGAAAACATTTTTAAGTACTTAAACAAACTTTAGAAAAAAAATTTGAACTATCAAAAAAAAATTTGATAACATTTATTGCAAGTAAAGTAGAGCTAGTCAAATAATTTGTAATTCCGTATTGAACCAACTCTAATGGTTTCAAGCAAGAAAAATGGACAAACCCAAATTAAACCGATCTTGTTCGGGTCCTGTTAAACCCAGTTAGCTATTTACTTACTGTTATAAAACAGTAGCTTTCACTAGGGTTAGTCAAGTTAAGTGATCTGATCAAGTTAGAGTTTCTAAGCTTGACACTTAACCTGATTGCTGTTCAACTTGTATTTATTGCCCCAATTACTGTAGATGCACTGACTTAAAGCATCTTGAATCAAGGCATAGACCTAGGCATCTCAACCCAGTCTAGGTTATCAATCAAAAGTACCATAAGGTGCTTGTGAGATGCAGACTTCTAGATCTATAGGTGCATGCAGTTCTAGGGTTAGGGCCTAAGCTAAGTCCATTAGTGCAAAAAACCCTAATTTTGAAGGGGGTAGTTTTTGAAAGAAAACTAAGTTGGAAAATCATAAAAAACTTGATCAAATAAATGATTTTTCAAATTGCTAATTTTCGAAAAAAATTAGGAAAATTTTTTAAGAAAACAATATAGAACAATCTTATTATACTAAGCATAACCCTAACTGCCTTCTTAGTGAGCTAAACTCAGACTTAGGTAAGGGTTTAGTAAAGATGTCAGCTATGTTGGATTTTGAGTCCACATGCTTAAGTATTATTTCGCCCCTGGCTACATGATCCCTTACAAAATGATGTTTGACTTCTATATGTTTTGTTCAGGAATGTTGAATTGGATTCTTAGTCAAGTTGATTGAACTAATGTTATCAATAAAAACTTGGGTTTGGGTGTAGTCAAGCTGGAAGTCCTTAAGAGTGTGCATCATCCACAAAAATTGTGCTACACACTCTCCAAGGGCTGTAAGTACCCCTGGTTGATTTTGATGTGATCAACCGATTTAAGTTAGGTCCTGGTATGTTTAATCCCTCTGCTAAGTGTACAGGAGCATAGGTACGAAGG
>JAGFNQ010000465.1:108798-145775 GCA_024364735.1 Boesenbergia rotunda
GAGCTCTGGGAGAAATTCCTGGAATTGTATAAAAGTACCTCAGAGCCAAAACTGAAGGCCACTTGGGACGAGTCCTCGTCAGAGGAGTCAGAAGGTCAAGAATACGCGGGACTTGCGTTAATGGCAAATCATCAAGAAGGGAGCACTGATGAAGGGGGAGAGATGTCAGACGAAACCGACGACGAAGAAAGAACCTTGCTTTTCGAAAGCGACCCGGTAAGTGAGGTCTGTTTTCTTTCTCATGATCAATTATATGCAGGAGTTAAAGCCTTGCTTAAATCTAATTATAGATTAGAAAAAGAAAATTTGAAATTGAAAAATGAATTGACACTTACTTTCTCTTCTGAAATTTTAATAAATGAAAATGGTAATTTGAAAAACTTAGTGCAAAAATTAGAACTTGATATTGCACATTTACGCCAAAAGAAAAATAACTTTCCTGATAATTTAAATTGGTATTTTAAAAATCATAATGGTCAATTTAAAAATGTGCCCAAAAGCTATATTCCGCCTAAGTTTTTAATTAATCCTGTAGACAAGAACTTATTTTGGGTTCCTAAATTTGTATTAAATTGATTTTTTTTTGTTATTATATATGTGCGCATTTTTTTTCTCTAACAAAAATTATATAATTATTTTTTTATGCACAATTATGTTGTCTATCTACTGAACTTCTTTCAAAAATTTTCAAATATTTTTTTCCCCTAGAAATTTAAAATTAAGAGTTTAGGGAAAAGACTCATTATAATTTTTTTTCTCAAAAGTTTTGAAGTATTTTTTTCCAATTTTTTAAAATTTATTCTTCAAGAACTATTATGTGTTGGTTTGTCATTTTTGGACTTGATGAACGAATTTAAAACTCAAAATTTTTGTCCAAACTCATATTTCATCTTCAACTTTAACAAAAAAATATTTAGATTTTTTTTATTGAAATATGATTTTTTTTAATTTTCAAAATTCGATAGAAAAAGATTTTGACCAGATTCGATTTTTTTAGATCTCCTCATCAACTGTGGATTTTATCAAAAAAAAAATTTAGATTTTTTTAAATCTTTTTTTTTACAAAAAAATGGAATTAACTTTGAAAAAAATATGTCATTTTAAATTTAAAAAATCTGTGCCAACACGTTTTTTTTTCACTTAGAAAATTTTTTATCGCACTCAAAAAATTTTCTTCCCTACTTATATTTCCCAATTTTTTGATGTGATCAAAGGGGGAGGAATAGTACTAAGTTAAGGGGTAGAATTTTAATTTACTTGAAATTTAAGTTTTTTTGAACTTAAACTGTTTACATTATTATGTATGTTTTTTTTTATTTTGATTACCCTAATTTAACTCGGATTGATACACATCAAAAAGGGGGAGATTGTAAGTACACCTGGTTGATTTTGATGTGATCAACCGATTTAAGTTAGGTCCTGGTATGTTTAATCCCTCTGCTAAGTGTACAGGAGCTTAGGTATGGAGGAAGTCGAGCGTAAGACGTAGCGGACGAGAAGGATTGTGCAGGGAAGTGAGCCGACGGGCTCGGTACAATCCGAGGGACGCGGAAGCTGCGGAAGAGTACGCCGGTGGAGCGAAAAGGACGTGCGCGGTGTCTGAGGGACGAGAAGCCGGGAGGAAGGACGCTCGAGGGGCGAAAGGCCGGAGTCGGGTTCGGGTGAGCCTAACTCCGGTTGGCCGGAAATCACCCAGAAGATGAACCAAAAGACTGGTCAGTTTGACCAAGTCAAACCAAGCACCTGAAACAAAAAGAATTTTATTTGTTGCTGTGAAGATTCGAACCAGCAACCTTGCCTACATATATCACCAATCTTACCGACTAGGATAAAGAAAAGATATGATTAAAGTTGTTGCGAGCAAATGATAAAGTTATTTATCTGTTGCGAGCAGAAGACAAAGTTATCTCTTAAATGATAACTTTATCCTTTAATCAGATCCAATGGATGCAGTTTAATCCCATCCAAGATCAGCCATCCAGATTACATCCATGGATCAACGGCCAAGAGAAAATTCCTCAACAATCAACAATCCAGATTTATTCTCTTAGGCTATAAATAGACTTAGAGTTTCAACCTTTTAATTCATTCAATTAATTCATTTCTTGTAAACTCTCTAAAAGTCTAGCGTGCTATTTTTGTAAGGCTTCTCCACCACAAGGAGATTTTTATTGAGCGTCCACTGCCTTGGAAGTAACGTTCTCAGTTGCAACCAAGTTTCTTTTTTAAAGACGAGTGCCTTCACTTTCATAATTTTTTTCCCGTCTATTCTCCCCCCTCTAGCCGGTCCAACCCGATCCAACAATCAACATATTCTGCTTCGGTTATGGACAAGGCTACGCAGTGTTGCTTTCTACTACACTAGCTGACTAGGCTATGTCCTAATAATTGGCAACTGTTGGACCTTGGATGGCTATAGAGGGGGGGGGGGTTGAATGTAGCCAGACACCCACAAGTTGCTCTTTGAGGTTTTCTGCGTGATCAGATTAGCAGTGGAAGAAAATGCAGAACAAAGAACAAAGCAGAGAAGGAAACGCAAACCAAACAAACGCTAAGACAGAGATGTACAAGGTTCGGGGATAACTTGCCCCTACTCCTTGGCGTGCCCGTAAGGTGGGCGATCCCTTGATTGTCGGCAGATCAAGCCCCGGTGAACCCGGATAAGATAGAGCCTCCTTCTCGGTGGAGAAACCTCTCCACAGATCTCACGGATGATGGAACATGAGTAAGGAGGTCACACAAGAAGGAATGCTCACTCAGATCTCACAAGGATGCAGTAGAACACTTAAGCACAAAGCAACAGAGAGCATGAACACATCCCAACCAAACTTCCCAAGATTATGTCTTGTTCGCCTTAGCTCCTCTGCTTCCAGCTTCGTCTCTTAAGCTCCTGCTCAACGTTGCCAGCTCCATCAGCACCATTGACTTACACTCTGACCCACTGACCTCTCTGAGAACTCAGTCCACTGGACACTCCTCCAACTGAGCCTCCGTCAGTTGCCAGCCGCGCCTTCGTCAGTTGCCAGTTGCGCCAGATGCCGTTGAGACCTGAAAACACAATAGATCCAAACCTGCTCCATGGAAAGTCTTCCATTGACCCTCCTTGAGTATTTGAATCCTCTTGTATCACCTGCACACTCCAACAGACGCTTAGCAATGCATATCAAAACATATCAACAGTGTATCAGAGAATCGGCAGAGAAAATAGTCGCGATCAGAGCTTCTGACAGCGTATTTGAATTAAAGTTCTGCTCCTGATCGGTCCCCAGACCGATCAGGGAGGACCCTGATCGATCACTAGACCGATCAGGTATAGTCCTAACCGATCAGGCTCCAGCCTGATCGGTCCACAGTGAGAAACTGGAAATCGCGGATTCTTGTGACTGGTCACCAGATCGGTCACCAGACCGATCCAGAAATCTTCTTGCCACAATCCTGCAGGAAATACACGACCAGACCGATCAGGCTGATCCCAGACCGATCAGGCTCCAGCCTGATCGGTCAGTGTGAGAAACCTCGTGACAGTTGATCGTTCAGATTGATCGGTCACGGTTTCTCCCTGATCGGTCACCAGACCGTTCAGGAGCTGATCAGCAGGGGAACTCAACTCAATATGTGCTCCCTGATCGGTCACCAGACCGATCAGGAGCCAAGTATTGAGGAAACTGCCTGCTCCCTGATCGGTCACCAGACCGATCAGGAGCCGGACAGTAGGTTCTCAAGCTCACTATGTGCTCCCTGATCGGTCACCAGACCGAACAATTATCGCTGGATCGATCACCAAACCGATCCACGAAGGAGCACCGTGCCAACTTCCCTGATCGGTCACCAGACCGATCCAGGCAAGGTCAAATCTCCTCTAAGTCATGAGAACAAGCTTCCAGCCCATCTCTGACTCGTGTCATGCCCAGCTTCACTCACTGGGACTTCAACCTAGCCCTCCAAGCTAGGACCTGGCTTCACTCACAAGGGTTTCTGTTAGATTCGGCTAAATTAAATACGGACCAGAAAATTTCGAGAAATTTTATAGAATTTCTTGTGATCTGTTTAGGGGTCCCAAGTTGTTGCAGGAAGTAGAACCCTAATTTGATAGGTTCAAATTGCTTTAATCCAAGTGATTTGGAAGGTGGTTTGAGTATAAATCCAAATTGAAGGGCTAAATGGTGAAAAAGGGTAAATATGAGGGCACAGTTGGAAATGGTCGAAACCTGAGGGCTAATGTGCAAAATGACCAAACTCAAAAACCCTTTTTCCCCTTAGACGCAGCCACCCCCAAAGCTCTTCTTCCCTGGGTCGATCGTCCCGTGCCCTAACCCACACCAACGCGCCGACTCCCTTCCTCCCCTTCTCTTCGTCCGACCGAGGGCGCATCTCACCTGCGGGTTCTAGCTTCACGTGAGCAAGCCGGTGGTGTTGCCTTCTTCCAGGAGAGCAACGGAGACAACGTCGACTTCACTCAACTCTCACGCGAGCAAGCAGATGCCGCTGTAGCGCTCTCCTCAGCTTTTTGTTGATGGCGGCGGCGGCACGGGTTTGAGATAGTCATCTACACTAGAGCGAGGGATTACGGTGGATTGTTCGCATCACCCACACATCATTGTTGGGTCGGAGGCAAACGGAAAGCTTGTCGGACGCTCTTCAAGTAGGCAAGCTCGATTTCATTTTTGAACTTGTTGATATGTTGGATTCTTTGGATTCTCGCTTAGTGATGCCCTAGCTGTGCTGATTCAACACCGATCCTTGTCTTCCAGGAGTGATCTGTTCTCTGTGCATAGTGGATGGGTTCGGATGTTATTGGTTTCTCAGAGAGGATCATGGTTGGAGCATCTTGACAGGTAAGGGAAGTGGATTTTTGGCATTCCTTTGAGATGGGATTGGGTTAGTAATTTTTTATTCTGTCTATACCATGAGGTTGATGGAGAGTGCTTGGTTATGGTTTTGGGATTTTTATTTGTTATATTGGGATTGAAAATTTGATTTTGTGATCGGTTTAGGAATATTGATCTTGGAGTTAGATTTAGATAGCAATTCGATTCCGATTTTGGAGTCACGAATTCATGGAAGGCTATCTGTACGTGTTGTTTTTCTGTTTTGATTCGGAGCATTGATTAGTGAAGATTGGATTTGTAGTTGGTTTTGTATTTGGGATGTCCTACGTTGTAGCTTTGGTTATTGCTGTGAACTTGCTTTGTGAGAAACCTTGGGCAAAAACTATATTAACCCTTTGTTGCTACCATGAGCAACTGTTGAGATAGGATTTGTGGTTAGGATGGTTTTTGTTTTAGGTTTTAGATTCTTATTGTTATAAGATGGTTTTGTTTCCATTACTTCTATGAGTAAGGTTTGTTTGGGGAAAATGCACTTCCATAGCCATATTAGTGAATTGCTTTTGCTGTTGATTTGTGCGGGAGATTGTATCCTATGGTTGATTTCAGAATTCTGTTCCTATTCGGGTCTGGGATTAATGTAACCTAATCCAAGTTAGTTTAGATTCAAGTTTTCCTTTTTGAACTTGGATCTTATTGGATTAGGATAAGGGTCTGGGATTAACTTGGAGGTTGATCTCTAACTAAGGCTAATTCTAATTAACTTAGGGTTAGCTTAATTGCGTGGTTCAGTATTGGAATAAACCCCACTTTGGTCATGTTGGGTTAATCCGGATACGACTTGGTGTCTAGTCTAGTTAGCATCATTTGTAATGATGGCTTATAATATGTTTTATGGATACAGGACATTGACTTGAGCAGTTGGCTGCAGACTATTGTTTGGACAGAGGGTTCTCTTCTCTTTCAGATTACTACATCAGGAGGCGGGTACCCTTGACTTATCTTTTGAGATATTGTCTTACTATTATGCATAGTTTGTTATAGATAATAGTAAGTTTATATGCTGTACCTGCCTTTGTGTATTATGATCAGATATATGTTGTTTAGATGACTCCTGTTTAGTTCTATACAGTCTCGATATTTGCCATGCGTACATATGTGCTCAGATATGATGGTAGGTCACTTAGTACCTGTAGTTGTATTGATTCCTAGATATACCTTGGATGGATACCTAGGGTAGAATGGTTAGATATGGATACATGTGTTTGACCTATACTTTTCCCACCGATGTGTGGTTGAGAACTTGGTTAGTGAGGAGGGTTTTGTTGGCATACTTTACCCTCTAGGTTGCATTACTGAGCTGTAGGCTCTGTACGATTGCATACTGGCGATCATTGGCTCCCTTAGGGTTTGAGCCCGTCGCGCAGACAGGTTTCTGGTTTGATTGAGCTATTAGCATGATGCTATGATTATGATGGAGACCATCGGCTCCACTGAGGTCTGAGCCCGTCCCCAGTCATGTTTGAGGTTGCATATTTGCATCGCCACAAGTGCTAGGCGTCATATTTGCATAGCCACAGGTGTTGGGCTACATATTGCATTGCCACAGGTGCTGGGCATCATATTTGCATCCGCCACAGGTGTTAGGCGTTATATTTGCATAGCCACAGGTGCTGGGCTACATATTGCATTGCCACAGGTGCTGGGCATCATATTTGCATAGCCACAGGTGCTGGGCTACATATTGCATCCGCTATAGGTGCTAGGCGTCATATTTACATAGCCACAGGTGCTGGGCATCATATTTGCATAGCCACAGGTACTGGGCTACATATTGCCTCCGCCACAGGTGCTAGGCGTCATATTTGCATAGCCACAAGTGCTGGGCTACATATTGCATTGCCACAGGTGCTGGGCATCATATTTGCTAGGGATGGCAATGGGTCGGGTTCGGGTCGGATTCTATATCCTCCATACCCATACCCATCGGGTATCGGATATCCATCGGGTATACCCATACCCATTAAAGGATCGGATATCTTATATACTAATAATTGTTTTTTCTTTCGATCTAACTACATCATTGAACAAAAGTACATTATAATTAACTTTAAAGTTAAAAAAATATATATCTATAATTTTAAAAATAGATTAAGCATTTATATAATTTATTTCTAACATTAATACAAATTATTAATAGGTTTTGGGGAAAAAGTCTTTAATGTATATATGTATTTTTTATTTAATCGGACATTCGGGTTGGATATCGGGTATTGGTAGTCCCTCCATATCCTCCTCCATTTGTGTCGGATGTCAGATTCTCCGTCGAATTCGGGTGAAATTGCCATCCCTAATATTTGCATAGCCACAGGTGCTGGGCTACATATTGCATCCGCCACAGGTGCTAAGCGTCATATTTGCATAGCCACAGGTGCTGGGCTACATATTGCATTGCCACAGGTGCTGGGCATCATATTTGCATAGCCACAGGTACTAGGCTACATACGTGCATTGCCACAGATGCTGGGCATCGTATTTGTATAGTCACGAGTATTGGGCTTCATATGTTGTAGGCCACAAGTGTTTGGCTTCTCTATGCAACCATGAGTGGTTGGATTGTGTAACGCCCGCTTTTTTTTTCCTTAAGCGGCGTTACGCTAACATACTTAGGGCATGTAACATCATACTGCAGCGGAATAACTTTAACTTTACACTTACATACCCCCTACTACCATTCTTAACATAATGTCATGGAAACTTGGCATATTAATTTATACTTAAACATCTTATCATATCATGCTTAACATCATAACATAAAGTTCCATGAGTCATTATTCGAGCATAGAGATATCAAAAGTAAAGTTCTAGCATAAACGGTAAACATTTGATTTCCTGGGCCAAGTCACTATCACACACATACGTTCTTGCCCTCCTGCTGCTTCCTCATTGTCCCCTTGCATGATCTGCGGTATAAGGAAAAAGACTATAAGCACACAGGCTTAGTAAGACTCTTTCCTACTCACTAAAATCATTCGTCATTCATTCATAATCATATGAAACATAATCATCATTTAGTCTTAAACATGAAGCATAAACATAAACCTACTTAAACTTTACATGACATGATACATGACATAACCATAAACATGACTAAACATTCCTATCATGGCATAAAGCATAAACATAAGCATAAACATGATTAAACATTTTTATCATGGCATAAAGCATAAACATAAGCATAGACATAATTAAACATTTTTATCATGGAATAAAGCATAAACATAAGCATAAACATGATTAAACATTTTTATCATGGCATAAAGCATAAACATAAGCATAAACATGATTAAACATTTTTATCATGGCATAAAGCATAAACATAAGCATAGACATAATTAAATATTTTTATCATGGCATAAAGCATGACATAAACCTACTCATCATTAGACATTCTTAACATGGCATGGAACATGGTATAAACATAAACATAAGGTATAGACCAACCTATCTAGCATACATTGGGCATATTTTCCATTATAGCATATGGGCATCTTCTTAACATAATCATGGCATAAATCATTTACTATCATACCCATTTCTTAACATGAATCATAAGCATAAGACATCATCATCATAGCATAATGCATAACATGAATGAATACGTGGGTGGAATGCATATGTATATATATATATATATATATATATATATATATATATATATATATATATATATTATATATATATATATATTATATATATATATATATATATATATATATAGATGTCTAACTTTTGAAAACATACTTTTAAATACTTAAACATAATCATCACATTGTTGGGGTCCCCGGCTTGTACCACATACATACATCATGGCGCGCATCCCTAAGTAAATACAAGGTGGCTAGCCTCGACCTACTAGGGTAAGGACAGCATAGTCGGTAGTCCTCGAACCGGGGCGTTCTTAAGGTGCCCATCCCTGTTGCACAGCTTCGGTAGTGCCAGAACCGTGGACAGCTTCGGTAGTCCAGAACCGGGGCATTCTTAAGGTGCCCATCCCTTGGACCCATACTTCGGTCTGGTACAAGCCCCATTCATAAAGTAAAATACTTTACATGCTTCATCATTCATAAGACATTCATGGCATATTCAAACATGGCATAACTTGTTACACGAAGCATGACTTAAACATGCTTGTCCATCATGATGCCTGGAAGGCATGAGCATTATCTTTCTTCATAAACATGGCATGCATCATTATTTGTAACATGGCATGCGTCATTCTTTATTAACATAGCATGCATCATTATTCATAACATGGCATGCATCATTATTTATTAACATGGCATACATCTTCATATATAAAACATGGCATGCATCATTCTTATCATAAACATAACATGGTTCTTAACATAACCTGAGCATATAACATAGTAGGGTTCTTAACATAACATAAGCATATAACATGGTGGGGTTCTTAACATAACATGTTACCTACTATCCAAGTGCATGACATGGAACATAAGACATTCATAAATAACCCTATTAAGCATGACATCCAATCATAAGCATACAAACATAAACATGGTGCTTAAAGTTAGGGTTATAGGTAACTTAAATTTCTACTACATGCTTGAACCTACATATATACTTCATAATAAGCATAAACCATCATTCTTTGAACCTTAACTCCACCAAACCCTATTTACATGGCCTTGGCCGAAACCTACATGGAAGGTTCCCATCATTTCCATAAGCATATAAGATAGCACAAGGTAAAGGAACATACATACATTACCTATATGACCATAGGAAGCCCTTAGGCCTCATGATTAGGTTTAACCCTAACCCTTAACCCTCCTTCCTAGGGCTGGCCGAATCTTGTTAGGGCATGGGTGCATGGAAAAATTTCATTAAAATCCCCAATCAACCATTAACATCAACCATACCATACTATAAGGGCCATTAGAGCCCTTATTTGGGGAAAGGCCTAACTTTTTCCCTACCATCCAACCTTGGCCGAAACTTGTGGGTCACAAAGCCTTGTAAAAGGTCTCATAAGTCACCCTCAATCTGTTGGTGCAGGAAGCACCATATCGAACCTTGTTTTGATATTGGCAAAGGATTCAAAGTTAAGTTTGTTTGTGATCTAATGTTGTTACTCAAGTGTGCAGAGACAAAGCCCTAGCGAAGGACTGCTAGTATCCAAGCCCTAGCGAAGGACTGCTAGGCAACTGGCGAAGGACTGCCAGTAACCAAGCCCTAGCAAAGGACTGCTAGGTAACTGGCGAAGGACTGCCAGTATCCAAGCCCTAGCGAAGGATTGCTAGGCAACTAGCGAAGGACTGCCAGCATCAAGCCCTAGCGAAGGACTGCTAGGCACTGGCAAAGGACTGCCAGCAATGAAGCCCTAGCGAAGGACTGCTAGGCAACTGGCGAAGGACTGCCAGTTCACAAGACCTGACAAAGGACCGTCAGGCAAAAGTCCAACCAAAGGAGCGGTTGGCATCAGGTAAACTCTCCCGAGTGGAGTAGGTGAGGACGCGTTCCCCGTCGAGGGAACAGTAGGCGTCGGTTCGACCTAGGGCTCCATTTTAGAGACCAAAGTCAGGACCAAGACAGCTAAGGCTGTATAAATCTAATTAATTGTTATGTTATCTTGTTTTGGACTAACCCTGGATGCAGGACCGAAGGAATGTGTGTCTGTAGCTCAGAAAGCCTCAGAGGAGAGAGGCAGTTGCTGAGAAGGGCGCCCGGAGCGTCCCGGGCGCCCCCAAGGGCCATACAAAACAAGTAACAAGAAGACTGGTTCGAATACACACTGGGCCGGGCGCCCCCGTGCTCCCGGGCGCCCCCTGCGCTGCGGGCGCCCCCTGGCGCATACTTCGAACCAAGAAGCCCTCGAAGCCAAGCAGATAACCTTTGACCCGGTCAATGCGGGCGCCCCGAGCGCTGCGGGCGCCTCGGTCAAAACTGATCCCGAAGATAAGGGGATCAGACGCTGACCGAGATCGGAACGGATCGGCTGCCACGTAGGGGGGGGCGCCCCCGACGTCCCGGGCGCCCCCTAGCCCTATATAAAGGGCCCTCGACTCCAGGCTTCAACAATCACTTCTTCCAACGCTTCAAAGTTCTTCTACGCTCGTGCCTTGCTCCGGAAACGCTTCACCTCGAGCCGACGACGTCCCGCTGCCCCAAAAAGATTCGATATACTCCGGACGTCGGTAACGAAGAACTTAATATTTTATTATTAATTTATTGCACTCCCTTTGTAATTGAAATTATTGTAACCGATTTTGCGCAAATATAGAATTGCCCAAAGTAAACGGTCAACGACCGTGGGCCTTGGAGTAGGAGTCGACACAGGCTCCGAACCAAGTAAAAATCACTGTGTCTTTGTGCTGTGTATGTTATCTTTATTTCCGCTGTGCACTTACTCTCAGTTTTCCGAAAAAGTAACGACTACCGATATTCACCCCCCCTCTATCGGTTTTTACGATCCAACAAGTGGTATCAGAGCGGGGTAGTTCAAACTTGGTGCAACCACCAGTTTGAAAGTTTTTCGGATTTACGAATTTTTTTTATTTCATTTCTTTTATTTTTGTTAATCAACACCACTCGATCAGTCTCGCTTTTTATTTTTAAATAAATAATATCTGTAGGTGGATTTAAAACAAACAATTATCATATTTTCAATTTTGAATTTTCATATTTTCACCATAAGTCTGAATTGATAAAACAAATAATTTTTGAAATTTTGTCATAAATTTTTTTTATTATTATTATTTTAATATTTTTTTCGAAATTCGTGCTACATTAATTTAAGCAAAAATTTTCCCAAACATTAAAATCTTACTTTTTCATTATTAATCAGAATTGACAAAATTATCATTTTCAAAAATTTATCATAAATTGTTTTTTTATTATTATTTCGCCTCGAAATTCGTGTAATTTTTTTTTGGGCTATTTTTTTTTCTCCCGCACTACTAATGCAAGACCAAGTCTTGGGACATTTCTATTTTTTTTGTGTGCGAGATTTAAACGAAATGGCCAATCAAGAATGGAATAGCATTCGTCCACCGCTCTTCTCTGGCGAAAACTTCAGCTTTTGGAGAAGACAAATGGAGTCCCTTCTGAAGGCCCACATGGACTTATGGCGGATCATCCTAACAGGATTCTCTCTTCCCGTAGAAGATGAGTTATCCATCGAATGGGACAAACTGGATGAACAAACCCTCAACCAAATCGAGACCGATGCAAGGGCAACTTCGATCCTACAATGTGGCCTAACCAAGGAGCAACTTGAACTAGTAGGACCATTCAGATGTGCCAGAGAAATTTGGGAGAAACTAACCAATCTACACGAAGAGAGCTCCGAAATTGAGTTAGCACCTGACTGCGAACTCGAGCCAGAGTCAGAAGACGAATTGACTGAGACAAAAATGGTAACCAATTTCGAATCCTTTTTTGAATCAAGATTAGATAATCAAACAGATACTATAATGGTCGAGAAAGGTATAATCTCTAGTGCAGGGAAAGCTCCAAGAGAACCACCAGAGAAAAAGATTCAACCTGTACCCGAGTCCAACTCAGACTCAGAATTTGACGACAAAGAAGGAGACCGACCCAAACCGGTCCAATTAGCTCGTGATCATTACAAGAGCACTGGAAAAACGATCGGGGAAGGTAAGTTTTCAATATTTGAAAATTCAATATCTATCTCAAATAACATGATTAGTTTGTATAAATTAGTTAAGGTTAGTACATTAGAAAACTTAATTCATAACCATGCTAATTTTAAAAAATCAAAGTTTTATTTCGATTATGATGTAACTTAGATCAGTTTTTGTTTGCTTTAATTATGTGTTGCTTTTTATTTTATTTTATGCTTAGATTTTTTTTAATTAGTTTAAGGACTGGTTAGTTTAAGGATTAAACAAACTTAACTGAAATTTGAACAACATAGTATTGGGTGGCGGTGAGATGATAGTACGTTAGGGAAGTCAATTCTAATAAGATCAAGTTTACTTGGTCTCTTTAGACTGGTGAAACTAGCCGAAGCTACCGATCCAAGACCTAAACTAGTTGGACCAGAATTTACCAAAAAGTAATTTTGAAGATGAAATTTCACTAAAAGGCTTTGTCTAGGAAAGGGTGGATGATCCCATAAGGCTACGGCCAAAGAAGGCCTAGTGCCTCGCCAAGACCTGGAAGCTAATTTTTGAAATTCAAATTCAAATTATTTTTTGTTAAATTCGAATCTAACACAAATTTTCAGTTAATTTTAGATTCAAATATCTCTTTTCAAAACAAATTTAAACTGGGTTTAAAAAAAAATTAATTTAACTTTTCAAAATTAATCATGGTCTTTTCAAAATAAATCCTTCTATTAAAATATGCATCTCATAAAACAGTTAAGGATACCCTGTTTTGTCACTTAGAAATGGGTGAGATGCTTAGGACCTAAAAGTTGAGTCCAACCCAACCAACTAATTCAGATTAATCAAACTAAAATTAAATTCAATTAAATCCTAATTAATAAATTAAATTCAATTAAATCCTAATTAATCAATTAAATTCAATTAAATCCAAATCAAATCTTAATCAATTCTTAATTAAATCAAAATTAAATCAATTCAATTAAATCATAACAAATTAAATTTAATTCAATCAAATTCAAATTTAATTTTTAAAATTCAAATTTAATTCATCTGACTTTTAACAATTAAAGTTAATTTAACTAACTTTTAAAATTGAAAGTTAAAATTCTAATTGATTTCAAAATCCTCAAAAATCATTTTTTTTTACTAAGGTTAAATGGTTCAAAATTAATCATTTTTTTAAATTTAAAGATTTGTCTCACACAACCCATAAGGTTAACATGTTTGACCACATAGAACTGGGTGAGACATCTAGGACCTAAAAGCATAAATATCTATTTTTCAAATTAATTCAGTTTACTGTACCCTACTGTTCATCTCTATTTTTTCAAATTTCATGTTTCTTAAAAGTCAACTGAGTCAAACATAGTTAAGATGCTATTAATTGATCAAACATAGTCAAACCTGCACACTGAAACCCCTTAAGGAACTTAGATAAAAGTCAGACTGTGTTAGATACAGGGGGAGTTTCTTTTAATACTTTTAAAAAAAAATTAAAATTTTTTTTTTTAAAAAAAAACCTTATGCTCTAAATATTATTATCATCTCGACAAGGTTTTCAAAAATTGATTCAAAAACCTTCTTATACTACTATCTGTTTGAAAAATTATCATTATTTCAAAATTTTTTTTCGAAAACTGTGTTATCATTTCAAGTTATGTTTTCAAAAATGTATCTCCTTGAATGTTATCATACTTAGAAGGTTGGTCAAAATTATTCTTTTGATTTTAATAAACTCTAAAGACACAGAGGAAGGTCCACTTGATGATCTATAAGGACTCCTAGGATGTGTCAAATTTAGGGGGAGTTTGAGTCAAAAGAAATTATTTCTGACAATTATTTTTCAAAATTATTAGATAATTCTTATAGTTTGAATCAAACCTTAAGACTCAGAGGAAAATCGCTTGTAGTCAAACAAGCTTCCTAGGACTGGGTCAAGCTTAGGGGGAGATTAAATTAAAAGAATTATTAAATATTTTTTTAAAATTTATATGTTTTCATGCACTGCAATTTTAAAATCCTGTTGAAAACATAAATAAAATGTCTTTCAAAGTACTACTATTTTTTAAAAGTACTAATACTTTCCAAGGCACTAATGGTTACAAAGTGCGATTTTTTTCGGTTTCAAAAGTGCAATTTAAGCTTTTTTCAAAATTATACTAAGTATTTTTATATTTTCAAAACTCATAAGCTCTGATACATATTTTTTTAAAAAATCTTCTTTCAAAAAGTTCCTTATTGATATATGGCCAGGAAAGAGAAAATTTTAAATCTTGTCTTGTTTTCACTAAGTATTTTTAAGTACCTTAAAATTGGTCTAAGCATATTCAAAGTACTTTCAAAATCTCTAAAGCACTAAGTGCATTTATTTTTGAAAATATGTCTAAGAAAAAGTATTCTTAGTAAACAAAGTTTTTCTGAGCAAAAACCCCTTGAAATTTTTGGCAAATGTTTCTAAGTAAGACTTTCTCAGTAAACAAATCTGTGTGTCAGCAAAAACTTGTCTATTTAAAGGTTTTTCCGAGTAAAAATGATTTTTAATGTACAAAATTTCTCTATGAGTGCAAAAGTTGAAATTTTTAAGAGGAACTTGTTTTCAAAATGTTAGCTAAGTAAGTTACTGTTAAGTTTTTTCTTGAAAACTATATTGCAAGTTGTTGTCAGTTTTTTTTAAGGAGAAGAGTTGTCACATTAAGGGGGAACTTCATGTATTTTCAAAACATCCATTACTTTGAAAATTATGAAATCCATTACTTAGAGTTTCTTTTGAAAACTATGCTTTTTGAACTCCTTTACTTAAATTTATTTTGGTAAAACTCAAACCTCCCTATTAGATACCTTGTTCACCCATGTTTATTTTTGATATATGTCAAAGGGGGAGGAAAGGTCAAAGTTAAGTATTTTATAACACAAGTACTCAGGGATTTAGGGGGAGTATAAAATTTTTCAATTGTTAAGTTACTGTTCATACTACTTCATTTCTTAACTGTTATATGATTATACTTAACTTTGAATTGTATTGCCATAAATCAAAAAAGGGGAGATTGTTGGTGCAAGAAGCACCATATCGAACCTTGTTTTGATATTGGCAAAGGATTCAAAGTTAAGTTTGTTTGTGATCTAATGTTGTTACTCAAGTGTGCAGAGACAAAGTCCTAGCGAAGGACTGCCAGTATCCAAGCCCTAGCGAAGGACTGCTAGGTAACTGGCGAAGGACTGCCAGTAACCAAGCCCTAGCAAAGGACTGCTAGGCAACTGGCGAAGGACTGCCAGTATCCAAGCCCTAGCGAAGGATTGCTAGGCAACTGGCGAAGGACTGCCAGCATCAAGCCCTAGCGAAGGACTGCTAGGCACTGGCGAAGGACAGCCAGCAACGAAGCCCTAGCGAAGGACTGCTAGGCAACTGGCGAAGGACTGCCAGTTCACAAGACCTGACAAAGGACCGTCAGGCAAAAGTCCAACCAAAGGAGCGGTTGGCATCAGGTAAACTCTCCCGAGTGGAGTAGGTGAGGACGCGTTCCCCGTCGAGGGAACAGTAGGCGTCGGTTCGACCTAGGGCTCCATTTTGGAGACCAAAGTCAGAACCAAGACAGCTAAGGCTGTATAAATCTAATTAATTGTTATGTTATCTTGTTTTGGACTAACCCTGGATGCAGGACCGAAGGAACGTGTGTCTGCAGCTCAGAAAGCCTCAGAGGAGAGAGGCAGTTGCTGAGAAGGGCGCCCGGAGCGTCCCGGGCGCCCCCCAAGGGCCATACAAAACAAGTAACAAGAAGACTGGTTCGAATACACACTGGGCCGGGCGCCCCCGTGCTCCCGGGCGCCCCCTGCGCTGCGGGCGCCCCCTGGCGCATACTTCGAACCAAGAAGCCCTCGAAGCCAAGCAGATAACCTTTGACCCGGTCAATGCGGGCGCCCCGGTCAAAACTGATCCCGAAGATAAGGGGATCAGACGCTGACCGAGATCGGAACGGATCGGCTGCCACGTATGGTCCTATATAAAGGGCCCTCGACCCCAGGCTTCAACAATCACTTCTTCCAACGCTTCAAAGTTCTTCTACGCTCGTGCCTTGCTCCGGAAACGCTTCACCTCGAGCCGACGACGTCCCGCTGCCCCAAAAAGATTCGATATACTCCGGACGTCGGTAACGAAGAACTTAATATTTTATTATTAATTTATTGCACTCCCTTTATAATTGAAATTATTGTAACCGATTTTGCACAAATATAGAATTGCCCAAAGTAAACGGTCAATGACCGTGGGCCTTGGAGTAGGAGTCGACACAGGCTCCGAACCAAGTAAAAATCACTGTGTCTTTGTGCTGTGTATGTTATCTTTATTTCCGCTGTGCACTTACTCTCAGTTTTCCGAAAAAGTAACGACTACCGATATTCACCCCCCCTCTATCGATTTTTACGATCCAACACAATCTCCCTTATATCATGATAATACACAACACATATGCTTGGGGGTTTGGATTTAACCCTACCCATGAGTTCATGGGTTGGCCGAAAGCCCTAGGGGACCCTAGGGTGCCCCAAAAATTCCCCAAAATTATATTTAACCTCTAAACATCATGAGAGCATATTAGAAAACATATCTAAGATTTATAGCATCATTATGGACCCAAAAGTCCTAGGGCCGAAACCCCCCCTTAGGCTAGGATTCTTGTTTTCTTTCTTTTCCACTTAAAATCTCAAACCAACCTTTATAATATGCTAAAAATCATAGAAAATCATAAAGAACTAATATACCACAGGTGAGGGAGTTTTACTTTAGGATTTCTTGATTTTTATACCTTAAAAGAGAAAGAACTTGTAGAGCTCTTGACCCTTGATCCCTCCTTGCCCTTGTAGCTTTGGAAGGAACCTAGATCTTGGAGATGAAGCCTTGGTGGAAGTTTTTCCAAGGGAGAACTCCTCCTTGGAGTTTCGGCTAGAATGAGGAGGGAGGAGGAGAGGAAATGCAATTGAAGGAAGGAAGAAAGAAACTCCCAAACCCCCTTATTTATCAACCATTAAGGAGGTAAATGAAGAGTCTCTCCATGACCCTTCATCTTCTTCTAAGCCTTAACCAATCTTCATTTCATTCCCTTATAACATTCTCTTGCTAGATGAGTTGGTTAAAGCATACATGGTTGTACAAGAGGTCCAAGGTTCAATCCTTGGCTCATCATGCACCTTTATTTTTATTTTATTTTTATTTCATTTATTTTNTAACCGGGTGCCTTCTAAATCTGTTCCATCTACTCCATATGAACTTTGGACAGGCAGAAAACCAGATTTGAGTAATCTGAGACCATGGGGGTCAGCTGCTTATATTCATGACAAGACTCACAAATATGGAAAATTAGGACCCAGAGGTAAGAAGTGTATTTTTGTAAGATATTCTGATACCTCTAAGGGTTATGTCTTTATTGGTGAGCAGCAAGATGGAACCTTCTCTGAAATTGAGTCAAGAGATGCTACTTTTCTCGAAACTGAGTTCCCAACGAGAGGTGAAGTTGATAAATCAACTCCTCTATTTGCAATAGAGGAGGAGAATACTATTCCTCCATCAACAAATCAGGAATCACAGGGGATACCTGAATCTAGTCAATCTAGTGGGAGTAAATTGCCTATAAGTGAATTAGTTTCTCAACAGTAAAACCTGCGAAGAAGTAATCGTAAGATTATTCCTCGGAGAAGGTTTGACATTGAAAATGAGGCATTAATGATTCTCCCAGTTGACGATGAAGAACCTCGAACGGTTGAGGAAGCATTGAGATGCTCATTTAGAGAAAAATGGAGAATTGCAATGGATAAAGAAATGGAGTCTATGAGAAAGAATCAGGTTTGGGATTTAGTCGATCTTCCTCCAGGCCGAAGGGCTATTGGGAATAAATGGATTCTCAAAATTAAGAGGAAGACAAATGGATCGATTAATAGATACAAAGCTCGTCTGGTTGTAAAAGGATATACCCAAATGGAGGGTATTGATTTTGAAGAGACATTTTCCCCTGTTGTGAAGTTTGTATCAATACGTGTCATTTTAGCTATAGTAGCACATTATGACTTGGAATTACATCAGATGGATGTAAAAACGGCTTTCCTTAATGGTAATCTTGACGAGGAAATCTATATGGCACAACCAGAAGGTTATATTGCTGATGGCCAAGAAGAAAAAGTATGTAGACTTAAAAAATCTATATATGGGCTAAAGCAAGCGTCGAGACAATGGAACATAAGATTCAATGAAGTCATTTTATCTTATGGTTTCGAAATGATCAATGAGGATCATTGTGTTTACCTAAGAAAGGATAAAGGAAAGTTGGTCATTTTATCATTATATGTTGATGATATGCTAATAGCTGAAAGTGACTTAAAAATTGTGATTGATGTCAAGTCTTGGCTTTCATCACAATTTGACATAATTGACATGAGACAAGCTGAGTATATCTTAGGAGTACGGATCATTCGTGATCGATCAAAAAGACTTTTGGGTTTGTCCCAAGAAGCTTATGTTATTAAGATACTACAACACTTCAATATATTTGATTGCAACGTTGAACAAACACCTACAGCGAAGGTGTTGTTTTGAGCAAAAGTATGTCTCCCAAGACTCCTAAAGAGATAGCCGAGATGAAGAAAAAACCATATGCTAGTGCCATTGGTAGTTTGATGTACACTGTGTTGTGTACTCGCCCTGATATAAGTTATGTTGTTGGCTTAGTTAGTCGTTTCCAGTCAAACCCAGGATCGAGACACTGGAAAGCGGTAAAAAGGATATTCAGATATCTCAAAGGGACGGCAGATTATTGTCTCTGCTTCCAAGGATCAAAGCTGAGCTTGAAGGGCTACGTAGATGCAGATTGGGCAGGGGACCTTGACGACAGAAAATCCACATCTGGCTATATTTTTTTGCTAAATGGAGGGGCAATTTCATGGAACAGTAAGAAACAGACTTGTGTAGCACTGTCGACAATGGAGGCTGAGTATGTGGCTTGTGCAGCGGCTGTACAAGAAGCTGTCTGGTTAAGAAGGTTCCTAAAGCATCTGAAGATTGTTGAGGACAGTGGGAGCCCTGTTACAGTGAATTGTGACAATCAAGCTGCTATAGCTTTTTCCAAGGATCCTAAATATCACAGCAAAGGCAAGCATATAGAAATTAAATACAATTTTGTAAGGGATATTGTTGACACGAAAAAGATAATTCTTGAGTACATCCCTACCCGAGCAATGCTTGCAGATCCTTTTACTAAGCCATTGACTAAAGAGTCATTTCATGAACATGTGAAGTCTTTGGGACTACGCAAGATGTAACAAATTGTAAAGACTGTTATATAAATGAAATGTCATGATCTATTCAGTGTAAATATATTTGTTACATTTGGAAAAAGTCTCGATGAGCATGTTGGCAGGCTGAGATTGGTCCACTCACATGGACAATCATCTCTATTTGTTGAGTATAAATAGAGGTAAGACCATTACTTATGAGACAGCTTATGTAGTTGTAAAGAGAGACATACTCATAAGCTGAGGTCGCCTTGATTTTGTATCAAGATGAGATCATTTATGTAATGATCGAAGTAAATGCACCCACCATTTACTAAACCTGTTTAAAGCCAGATTGGAATTCATAAGTTGAATTCGGATTAGACGTTAGGTATGTCTAGATCGAAATCTGTACGATATTAAATATTTGAGAAAAACATGCACTCTTTTTGTCAAAGAGAAAAACATCGTAGCATGTGATTCATACCATATGTGCTATAGCGACAATAAGGGTAGTAGGAGAAAGAATCCCTGCTTCTCTACTATGCGAGACCCTTGAGATTATCAGTTAATCTCAATCTTACCCTAAGTGACTATTTAGCTGTCTACTTGAAGTTTTAATCAGTGTTTGCTACTTTAGTGTGTGTCCTATTGACTATGGATGATTCGGTCTATGGAGCATAACTAGGAAAGCGACTGATTAGAATGAATAGATTCTAGCTGAAAAGGAAGATTAAAATTGGTTTACATCTGTAATATTTATTCACTGGTCGACCAGTTATATTTTTTTTTTGTTAAGTACTTAATAATGTGATTGTGAATAAAAGTATTGATTTGAGATGTCGAACATGCTCTTGACATAAATGTCATATGAGGGATTAGAGATGTTCATATGATGTAAATATTTAATCTGGGGTAAAGGCAAGTTATTGATGTCTCTGATTCGTTCTATAGAGCAGCTAAGTTAAGTGTAACAACTTTCTTAGCATTAATTGCTCAGTGTGCTTGCTGTCGCACGAACCATTTTTCCTGAAGTATGAGTTGAATGCTCCTATATGGTCTTTGTGACTTCCTTACGTAGTCTTAGTGACTAAATGACCTATATGGATAGAATTGGACGAGTGGGAGATGTTGGCGTTACAAGCGTTGCTAACCTTTGGCGTTGCAGGCGTTACTGGTTGCAGGCGTTACTGGCCTCTATTGATGGAGTATTGAATACCTCCATCAATGGAGGAAACGTCTGCTTCTCCCTGTATAAATAGGCGTCCAAGTGCAATCCATAGAACAGAGAAAAAGGAATCGGAGCATCTGGGATTTGATTTGTGATAATTCGGGATTTGTCCGTGGTGATATTTCGCGTGACAGCAGGCAAGCAGAGGAAGAAGAACCAAAGGAGATCACTGTAAGTTTGATTCCATCTAATGCTTTCAATCCAACAGATACTACATTCTATCATAAGATATGTATTCTTTTAACAACGTAGATATGTATATTCTAACATTATATGTTTATCAGTTTGTATATTTTTTTATAAGTTGATTTAACTTTAGATTCATACATGAGTAATTGTTTTAAAATAGAAAATGTATTGTAGTTTGAATTATGTATTTACATTTTTTTAATAACCTGCCGTATTATATTATTGTGGGATGGGATGATGAGATACGATGATGATGTATATATTAGTTTTTTTAGATTGGGATGAAATATAATTTATTGGTTGTTAAATGTGTTTATGGATGTTGTTAAATGTGTTTGTGAATGTTTCTGATAAGTAGTACTTTTTTATATTTGAATGTGTTTGTGTTTGTATCGTGGATGTTTGTAATATAAACATGAATGTTTGGTTTGAATGTATCGTGAATGTTATGTGTACCATAAATGTTATATTGAAATTTGGAGTTAAACAAGATATAAATTGTGCAAATATAGGGGTGTTGTTGAAACTTTAGCTAAATTTAGCGACAATTTTATTTTTGTCTCTAAATTTAGCAACGAAAAATTTGAATTTCGTCTCAAAATAAGTGATGGATATTTGAATTTCATCACTAATTTTAGTAACGGTTAAATTTTTGTCGCTTTATTTAGCGATCGAAATTAAATGTCTTCGCTAATTTAGCGACAGTTTAAATTTTCATCGCTAAATGAATTTGTGACGAAAATTTTTACGATTGAATATTTTCGTCGCTAATCGGTGGATAAATTCGATTAGCGATAGAAATATCGATCGCTAATCGTTAAATATCTTGTAGTGAGTTGTTGACTTTAAAAATGTGACTATGAAACCTAGATGTGGAGGTGTAAAAAATAAATCTGACTGGACATCCCTACCCAAATCAACTCAAAAAAATCGGGTTTGGGTTGAAAATTTTTGAGTTCTAGTCGGGTACAGGTTGGAGTGTTTGAAGTTGAAAATTTTGGGGTCGGATTCAGATCGGATTCGAGTTGATCCGAATTTGAGGTATAATGGATTTTTGCTATTATATCAAATTTTATTTTGAAAATTAAAATCCTTTTATATATATTAATATCAATATTAGTATGATAATGATATAATATTGAGATAAAAGTGAAAATTATAGGGGAAATAACAAAAAAAATCATTTTGAATCGGTTTTCTCGAGTTATTCGGTTTGGTGGGGTTCGGGTTTAGGAGTTTCAGGTTGAATTCGGATTTGGATCGGGTTCGGATTGAAAGTTAAAAAAAAATTTAACTCAACTCGAACTCGATTCGATCAATCCGAATTGACACCCCTATCTAGATGAGTTGTGATCCAATTATTAACCTGAAGTTGACATTGTGCCATTACATCTTCCATTTCGTGCAAGGTTAGGTAATATCTAAAGTTGATATTGTGCCTTATCCTGACGGCCAATGAAAATTTTTTGTAAAACTGAATCGATCGCTCTAGGTTCGACATTATCCAACCTAATTAATCATATTTTTAAAATTGATGTTGTGCCATTACATCTTCAATATTATGTAAGGTTAGGTGATACAGGTTTGCATTGTGCTCAATGAAGGGACAAGAATCATATTAAACAAGAAAGACACAGTATTCACTTAAAATTGAATCGAATTGAATTAATCGTAATCAAACAAATCAAAATTTTTCAAATTATCAAATCGACCGAATTTTATAATAAAAATTGAATCCAATAAAATATCGATTATATTCGATCGAAAATAAAATTAATTAAAAAATTTTAATTGGGATCGAAAATTCATCATAAATTACAATAATACTTAAATCAAATTCATAATAACCAATTTTTTTTAATTTCGGTTTATTCAGTTTAACAGATTAAAAAGTTTTAAAATCGAATCCAAATTCAATGATCAAATATTTTTTTAAAAAAATAATTTTGAAATAATCGAACCATATTTTTAAATTCGTTCGGTATCAGTCGTAAGAAATCGTTGCTACTTACATTTCAATACAAGAAACCTAAGAATCAAGTGTGAGGCGAGTTCGACTGAGCCTTTGGAGGCGAAGGTGCAGCTGCTTCCACCGACTTTAGCTAATCTTCTCCGATACTTCAACATTGATGTTGTTGACGAAGTCGACACGGATGGTGAAGCTAGCGTTGGAGGCATTGGCGAAGACAACTTTGGCAAGCACGACGGCGACATTGGCAAGCACAACAGCAGAAAGGAGGGCGATTATGATGGAAAGTAGGGTGAGCCATCGATGAGGAGGATGGTGTTAGGATGTATACTATAAGTTTGTATGAACATCTATTTTGGAATAAGAATCACAGTGGTCATATATTTGCATTTTATATTTGTTATATGTATGCAATTGTCTGTTACTTTACATTGTAGATAACATGGTGTGTGGTGCCATACAGAAGATCATGTTATCAGTTCCTTGTAAAGTATAAGTAGTGGCTTACAACTGATATGGATTTGGACAAACCATTGGAATGATTGTAATGTAATTTGGTATTAGTTTATCTTGACTATAGAATTATACTAGTACACTTTGTGTGTATTGAACATGACCGATTTGAAGTGATTCGATTTATACTGACTATATAATCAAACAAGACCTCAAGTTATTATGGATGTACATGCTCTTAATCCCGATATAATAACGGGCACATGTACTTAATATTTATTTCTTTAATTTACTAATAGGCAAGATTTATTCGTTAAATTAATAGACCTGGTAAATTGAGAAATAATATTATTTATATGGTGTGTCGTTGATTATAGAAGGAAACCGTGTCCTAATTATTTTAGGATGATGATGTCCCCTTGAGGAGCTCATAAAGATTATCATGAAAATCCTACAGGTGGATTTGGTCCGACGTGATAATAAGGTTGAGTGATACTACTCTTGCAGTTAGATATTAATTAATTAATTAAATTGTCAGTAATTTAATTAATTAATGTACATGCAATATCTTAAACACGGGGAGAAAATGTACACATAATAAGAAGGGACCCATATTAATATATGGGGTTGGTGCGGTAGTTCAATAATAACCTATTAGTGGAGCGGATTATTATTAACAGGTCAGGTTGAGGATCCGTTAGGAGACCAAAATCAACTCCTCCTCATGGTCCCTATTATAGCCTATAAATACTCTCTCATAAGCCATCATGAGAAGCCCTATGCCTTGGTTCTCTCTCTCTCTCTCTCTCTCTCCTAGGGTTGGGCGGCGGCACAAGGTGGCATAGGGTCGGCGGCAACAAGAGAGCAAGGGAGAAGGGAGAGTGCTTCTTTTCTTCTTCTTCTCTTTTCTCCTCTTGAAGAGGTGCGGCGCAAGGAAGCAAGAAGGAGAAGGAGGTTTTCCTTTTTGGCCAGCACACCTTCACCTTGGAGGGTTAGGGCCGGCGACGCAAGGAAGAAGAAAGGAGGAAGTTGTAGGGCTTTCAGTTGGTGACTTTGGTTCTTGGAAGATTGTCACCCACATGACGCCCAAGAAGAGGATAGGAATATAATAGAAGATCAAGAGGTAAAACAAGAGGTACATCTTATTTTTATTTCATTCTTGTATTAATTGTATTTGTTTACTTGGACCCCGAATCAAACACAAGAACCGGCGATCCAAAATTCATCATCTATTCTGTGGCTAATCAATAAAGGAGTTTGATTGTTTAAACAACAAGTTTATTCAAGCGATCACTCAATCGAAAAGCACGATGATGAAGTAGGTCGTTCAAGAAGTTTTCTTTCCATTTGGATTATTTCTAATTTATAGAATTTTAGTCCGGGGATATGGAAAGGATTCTCCCGTAACCGAATCCAACAATTGGTATCAGAGCGAGGTTTCCAGTTTTGTGTGTTTTGGATTCGGTTACTTTCATGTTTATCATATATAATATGTCGGATAATAGTAAGATGTGCAATAGACTAACTTTTTGATTGCAGACATAAGATCCAACTATTATGGCTATGTGATTGTGTGTGTGATTGTATTTATTTGAATCCTCGGGGTTGACGAGACCATTAGTATTTAATTGTAATTAAATACGACATTGTTAGCTACTTAGTTTTAATTTATTTCGATTTAGATTATTTTGTACACTCCTTTGTGGAGTATAGGATCGATGAATGTAAATTAAAATATTTTTTTTTCTCTCGGCTCGGTTCCATACTTGCGCGGCAAGAGGAGGAGGAGACGAGGTGGCAATGCGACTAGAGGCGTATTGGAGAACGGAGGAATCTACAAAGCCATAATAGTTGGAAATTTTGAATTTTCATATTTATTGCTTGCCGTTTTATATGTTTGTTGTGGTTGTTTGAAAATTCCTCATTATAAAATAACTAAGTGGGTGAGGGAATCTTTGAGTCCCATGGCCTCCACTACTAGTTTGAAAAGTGATGCGAACAAACTTGCGCATTGACTCTGAGTGCCTTCCTCCACATCAGATGAGTTTGTTTTGCGGATCACTAGTTCAAACTTCCTTATGGATGATTTTAGAAAATTATTTAGGAGTGTGTGATCTTCCCTATCGGAAGGGACATAATCCTAGATAACAAACTTAGTAATCAAAGTAATGGTGTACACATAGATGCAGTTAATAGTATCCTCCCCATCGAAGTGACTGCTATTATTTGTATAGCTGAAGATAAACCAACTATTAATTTTATTTGTATCACCCTTTACTATCTCAGGATCTCAGCATCAGGACGCTCCTCCATATTAGTATTATCCACCATATCAGCCACAGACTTAGCCACAGTATCAGCCACACCCTTAGCCACTGCCATAGTCACAGCAGTATCCCACAGGACCACCGCCACAACCACAGCAGTACCAGACAGTGCTACCGTCACAACCACAACGATATCCGACAGTGCCACCTCCACCGCCAGAGACGGGACGAGTGTATGTTGCCGTCAGAGACGAAACGAGTGTATGCTGCCACCAGAGAGGAGGCACCGCGGACCGAGGGATCGACTTTTCGTGGTATTATGTGTCATTCATGCATTTTCAGTAAAATAGTGATAGATATGGGTAGTGCTTTTCATGCTCGTCACAAATACACTTGAATGGGATCTAGAGGATGCCTACGATTTGATCATGCGGTCTAGGGTTGCCCCTACTAGCTAGAGAGACGTTGGTCATTAATCAGTGGTTATGGGAGACCACTGGATATACTGGGTTCACTAGTTTCGAGATGATAGGGTATGGGAGCTTGAATGGAAGATTCGAGTTCGATACCCCCACATGGTCACCTAGGTTGTATATAGGTGGTGCATTCAGTTGTTGAGCTGAATAAACTGAGTATTAGGTTGCCCATTGTACCTATGCAGTACTTCATACGAGGAGCTGGTATTGCCGTGGTAAATGACAAAATTTGAGGACAAAATTTTTGTTAGTGGGGGAGAATGTAAAATATGACACTTTAGACATGGACTAAAAAAAAAATCAACGAAGGGTTAGGGTTCTCGGGACCCAAGTTGTAGAAAAAGGGGATTCACACTATACCTTAGGGACCAAATGGATTAAACCCAAATTAGAGAAGGAGCTGATTGCTTAGGATTAGGAAAATTAGGGTTGGAGTCCTACTTTAGGGAAGGTTAGGGGCTAAAATGCAAGTTTGCTCTAAACATAAGCCTTCCTCCGCTTTTTTCCTTCGACCACAACCAATCACGCCACCTCTTCTCCGATCTCCATCCTCTATCCTTCCGCTCAACGCCACCGACCGACTGAGCTGGTCTCCGACGATCTAGGGCACCATATCGTCGGTTGATTAGAGATCTATTTTCTTTCCTCTTGAGCCGATCGATTCCTTGCAAGACGGTCGACCCTCATTGCGCTCCTCGAACCCAGAGTTCTTGCTGTCGATCTCCAGCAAGGAAGGCGGATCTGGGGATCGAAGAGGATTGCTGGAAGAGAGGGAAATCGTGTGAGAGCACAGGCTCGTCAGATCTACGTTGGATCGTCTTCACCAGTGTTTTGGTAAGGATTTTGGTCCATCTATAGGATTAAGATTGGATGATTCTGTAAAGCGTTTTGGATGACGAATTAGAACTATTTGGGTTGAAGGTTTTCGATCATCGCAGAGTTTTTCTAGGATTTCCTCTTCGATTTTGGATTTCTTGCCTGTGCTGATCGTGAGTTCAGTCCGGTTGGGATCTGAAATAGCATAGTTTACAGTGGTTGTTTTTGGAAGGTTTCTAACTGGGATTAGATCTGTTAGTAGGATTGAAGTTTATGTGTTGAATTCTTGAGGATGATATGTAGTTATGAAATTACTGTGCTATAGGAACCTATTCTTTCTTGGAATGGTTTGGTACATTTCATTATCTTCTTTGGCTTCTATGGGTAGTGCTGATCTTGAAAGGTGATTGGTTTGTGGAGGGTGTTTGAGATTGATCAGTAGTGTGCTCTGTTCTTGGGATGTTAAGAGCTCTTGTGATGGGGATCGGTTGATTGGGTTGGGTTCTTTGTGCTTTTCGTGAGCCATCTTGAGCCTTTACTCCTGCTCTATTCTGTTTTGAAGAAATTCTTAATCGAGAGCTTGATCCATGGGAATTTCCTTTAGTGGTAGATAAGTTCTGTGGGTTGGAAGTTCTTTGATCAAATTTGGATCATAGGGCTACATTTGCAGGGTTGTTCTATGATTGATCAGTTTCTAATTAATGGTGAATTAGCATGATCTGTGAGTATTTACTCTTGGTGATCTTGAGGTTTTCCTTAACTTGCTCCCTGTCATAAATTTATTTGATAGTGGATGGAGTTAAAAGAATTTGATTGATCCGCGGTAGGTTTTAAGTTTGTCCTATGGATCTTGAGATGGTGCCACAGACCGCAGATTTGGTGAGGGGTTGTTCATTGGAATTAATTTCAGTATTGATGTGGAATTAAGGGTTAGCTTAATTATGGATTATGGTTTTGTGAACCTGATTTGGACTTGGGTTTAGGCGATGCTCAGTGATAGGTTCAAGAATGGTTCTTGGAGTGGTTGGGTTTGGGTTTAGCTTCGTGAGATTAAACCTAATTATAATAGTTGGGTTAATCCTAATACGACTTGGTACTTAGCTTGGTTAGTATCAGTTGTTATGATAGCTAAACTATATCCTTTGTTACAGGACCTTGATTGCTTTAGACTTCTGGACGGGAGGTTCTCATTTGATACGAACTCCTACTTTGGAGGCGGGTACTTCTTGCTTGTATTTGTAGTTCCACTTTATATTTATACATGATAATTTATGTTTATTGCAGTAGGTTTGTTTACCTTAAATCTGCTACCATTTGTTATCCTGCTGGGTACTTTTGCTTGATCTTTGAGATGATCTATTCTTTTCTATACAATCTCGTTTATTGATATCTGACTCTGTATAGTAATCATGTATGCATGCGTGTGTAGATATAAAGGCATGTGATCACCTTCTGGTTTGATTTCTGTTGTTACTTGCATGTGCACCTAGATGCATGATGGTTAGGTTATTATACCTGTGATCGACCTGTGCATGTTAGGTTGAGTTACGTATGATGACCGGGAGGGGTTGCATGTGTTTAGAGTCATGCACCATCCCTGCACTGTTGCATGCCGATGATTAGCGACTCCCTTGTGGTTGAGTCTATCATCTTCCGGTACATGATATGCACACACGACCACTCATGGGTTAGTGGATACCGTTAGGTGTGTGCATTTGCTCTTTACTACTCCGCTCGGCCTCTCATGGGTAGTGGTTCTTGAGCGTGGTAGCAGGCAAGGATCCCTTCTCTTTCTATAGACCAGAGGAGATGTGAGCGACGCTCCCTCATATATACATGGGTTAGGGGTGGTCCCCCGCCAACATCCTGTCCATTCGATCACTCCGGAGTAGTGATGACAAAGTTCGTACAGTATCACAACCCTACCCACTCGACCGATACATTATCGCATGTCTCGGTGGCTTGACTGTCGTCAGAGGTGACCATGTCATTGCAACATGTGCATATAATGCATTGTCCATTTTGATTGTGATTGCTGCATTTATTTGGTGCACTTGTTTGACATGCACATACAGGATATACCATTTGTGTGGTTTGATGACCTTATACTTGCTCGTATGATACGAGTCTTTTTTATGATCAGGATAGGCCGATCTCGGGTATGTACAGTTATTGGTTACTTACAGTTATGCATATTTCTAATACTATTGCTGAGACTGTATCATGTTGTTTCTGTATAGCTTGTTTAACTATTTTTCTGCCATGCATATCTTTCTATATATCCGTGGAGTCCACTAGGACTCACCATCCGTCACAATTCTTTTGTTTTTAGGTTGATAGCTCGTCGAAGAAGCCCAGTTGCCGGTCCCGGGTCCCGGGTCCCCACGACTCTATTTGGATGGGTGCTTCCGCTTGTTTTGTTTCTTTTATAGCATAGTCTTTATTTTGTATTCATTTCGATACCGTGGGCTTATATTTGATTTATTCATGCAGTATTGTATTTTTGATTCCTTTGTTGGACTTTGTCATGTGGTTTTTGCTGTGCGCCTGTCCCGAGGCACCTGAGGTGAGTTTTTACGATATTCCATATTGTGATGATATTATTTCATGTCTTATATCTATTTTAAGGCCAGAGGCCAATTATACTGCGTGGTTGTTTATGTGTATGTGTAAATTGTCCGCCGGACAGGGGAGATGCTGTCCGATTTTATATTGGATTAGAGGATCTTTTAGTCACGGGGTGTGACACCAAGTGTCCGTTGTTGGGGCAATCTATAGTCCGGGGTGACCATGTGTTTTGATGTTTGGGTAAAAGGTTTAAGTTAGGTTTACATTTGTGGTTTGATATGTGTTATTGAGTTTGCAGGACTTGGGGAGTCACACATGGAGGACGCATCCGAGGGACGAGAGCCGAGGGAACAGGACTCCAAGGGCAAGCCGGAGGAAGTGGACTTCAAAGGGCACATGTGAAGGGTGGCATGGAGGCAAGCCGAGGGCTTGCGTGCGCATCCAAGGGACGATAGTCGGTGGAAGAGGACTTTAAAGGGCAAGCCAAGGGAGTGTACTTGAAGGCATACGTGAAGGAGGGTCTTCGGAGTGAGGGAGAGTGAGATTGTTAGCTGGGCAGTCGACTGGGAATAGATCAGTCGACTGCCAGCAGGGAAACTCGAACTCACCGAGACATCAGTCGACTAGTAATGGACCAGTCGACTGCCCCTGGAGCAGTCGACTGGTGTGGCTGGAATTCGAACGTTGGGCTTGTAACGGTCGAATTTGAGTGGGATCAGTCGACTGGTAATGGACTAGTCGACTGGTAGCGAGGTGTTCAGCCAAGAGACCTATGTAAAGGGGCTCGATTTTGGCTGAGAGCTCTTGACGAAATGAGCTTGCTTAAAGCTCATTAGTAGTCTTTGTGCTCAGGAAGTATGTCCGGGATTATGGCGAGGTTTCTCCACCTACAAGGAGCTACACGAGCTAGCCGGAGGGCATCCGGGGAGTGATCCACCGAAGGATCAAGGGATCGTTCATCTTACGGACAGCCGTGGAGTAGGAGCGTCATCTCCAAACCTCGTAAAGGTTGGCGTTAACATTGTTTTTAGTTTGTTATTTGTTATTCTGCTTGCGCTTGCTAACGTTGTAGGTAGAAGAATCGAAAAATTACTATTCACCCCCTCTAGCAAGCGGTCACGGTCCTAACAAATGGTATCAGAGCGAGGTTCACTCCTCTACGGACTAACCGCCGGGAGAGCATAGGTGTTAGAGGAAGATGGGCTCGGAAGGTCCGTTAGGATGGGACACTAGGATTCCACCTCCATACGACCGAGATGACTTCAACTATTGGAGGAATCGCTTGGAGACATGGTTCTAAATGGATTGAGATCATTGGACCGTATTGAAAGTTTCATTTGAAGCTCCAACGGACAAGAAGGGAAAGCGTCTCCGACCTCGGTATTGGACCAAAAGTCAAATGGAAGAAGCGGAGGCGGATAAGGAGGTAACTAGAATTGTATTGAATTTGTTACCTTCACATATTGTGTCAAATATAGGGGAATACAAGAATGCATATGAGCTATGGAGGAAGATAATAGCTCTACATGAGAATTCGACACAAGTACAAGAAATGGAGGAGTCCAAGGAAAAGGACCAGTCGGAAGTTGAGTTGAGGACAACATCCGAAGAGGAGGAGAAAGTGGAACCATCCACATTCTCTAGTGAGGAGGAAATAGAAGAAGTATCCACGTCAAGGATTGAGGGGGAGGAGAGCCCCTCTTCAATACCGGAGCAAGAAGAAGCTCCTACCTCCACCAAAGCAAGAACCAAAAACCACATCATATGTTTTGGATGCAACAAGAAGGGGCACTACAAGGACAAGTGCCTACTAGGTAAAAAAGAGGTAAACCCTAAACCTGGGTCCATTCATTTTCAATCGAATATCAGTTGTAGGGAAAAGAAGGAGAAAAAGCACATTAGGTGCTACACTTGTGGAGAGTTAGGTCATTATCACACCAAATGTCCAATAAAAAGAGAGCTCAAGAAATTAGGACATTTGAGAAGATGGGAAAAAGAAGAAAAGAAGAAAAGCTCAAATCAAGGGGAGCTACAAGGGTAAGGGAGGTAATCCCTAACTTTAAAGTTAATTTAAATTCTTCTATACATGATAGAAATAATGTTAATTATTTACCCATGCATAATTTTAGATTTAAATATCATGATAGGAGTAGGGTTAATATTGTAGATCAAAACCCTAAGAAAATCATGCATCATGATAAATCTAAGACCTTTGGAACTAAGGATCAAGACAAAACCCCCAAGAAGGGGAGACGTATGCCTAGAAAGGTGGGTAGGTCTAGGAATGCCCAAGGAGAACATGTTGATTCTAGGTTTGAGAACCTAGAAAGGGAAAATCAAGCATTAAGAGAAAAGCTAAGGACTGCTGGGCACCTGGCGAAGGAATGCCAGGATACAAAGCCCTAGCGAAGGACTGCTAGGCACCTGGCGAAGGACTGCCAGGATACAAAGACCTAGCGAAGGACTGCTAGGCACCCGGCGAAGGACGGCTTGGTACTGAAGACCTGGCGAAGGACAGCTAGACACCTAGCGAAGGACTGCTGGGCAAAAGTCCAACCGGAGGAGCCGGTTGGCATCAGGTAAATTCTCCCGAGAGGAATAGGTGAGGACGCGTTCCCCGTGCTCCCGGGCGCCCCCATGCTCCCGAGCGCCCCCAGTGTTCCGGGCGCCCCCAGTTTAAGCTAACGAAGCAGAAGCCAGCGAAGCTAAACGGATAAGAGGTGACCCAGTCAACCCGGGCGGCCCCAGCGTCCCGGGCGCCCCCGTCAAAGCCTGATCCCGAGATTGAAGGGATCAGAGCTGACCGAGAGGAACTCGGATCAGCTGACACGTGGGGGGGCGCCCCCGACGTTCCGGGCGCCCCCAGGGGCTATAAAAAGGCCCTCGACCCCAAGGCTTCAAAAAATCAATTCTTTTAACGCATTCACGCTCTTCTACGCTCACGCTCTGCTCCGGAAACCTCCCAACTCGAGATACAAGCGCCGACGACGTCTCTCTGCTCCGAAAATACAATCTACAACGGACGTTGGTAACGAAGAGCTTCTTTTAAAGTTTACTGCACTAGTCTTGTAATACTTCTTGTAAACTGTTTTTGCGCACATATAGAATTGCCCGCAGAAAACGGTCAACGACCGTGGACATTGGAGTAGGAGCCGACCGCGACTCCGAACCAAGTAAAAACCTTGGTGTTTGCGTGTGTTTGTGTTAATTTCCGCTGTGCATTCTCTATTTCTTAATCCGAACATTTTACGATATTCACCCCCCTCTATTGTTTCTCTCGATCCAACAAGTGGTATCAGAGCGGGGAAGCTCAAATTTGGTGCAACCACCAATTTGAGAATTTTTCAGATTTTTTTTAATTTTTTTTATTTTCCCGTTCAAAATTTTTCTCGTTAATCGAGGTTGGTGCAACACCCCTCGAAAAATATTCTTCTTTTACTTCCCGCACTACTAATCCAAGACCAAGTCTTGGGATATCTCTTTCTCTTTCTTAGTTTCAGATAAAATGGTCATGCAAGAAGGCTTCAGCATTGCAAGACCACCTCTCTTCAGTGGGGAGGACTTCTCCTACTGGAAGAGCAAAATGGAGGTCCACCTGAAAACTCAGGTGGACATGTGGATAATCATCCAGTCCGGACTGGAGATTACAAAAAATGCTGAAGGAGTACCCCAAACCTACACAGAGTGGGACACCGCTCTGAAACGGAAGATTGAAGCTGATGCAAAGGCGACCCAGACCCTCCAATGCGGCTTAACAAAAGAGGAGCTGAACCGGGTGGGTCCATTCAATAGTGCCAAGGAACTGTGGGGGAAACTGATCGAGCTGCACGAAGGAACTTCAGACACTCGGATCAACAAGAGAGATCTCCTCCTGAACAAGCTATACACGATCAAGATGAACGACAACGAAACAGCAGCTCAACTCCACGCCCGAATTTAGGAATTGATGAACGGACTACACACCATCGGTCACAAGGTAGAAAACCGTGACCTAATAAGGTACGCTTTAAATGCATTCCTGAGAAACACCTTGTGGGCATCTATGGTAGATGCATACAAGGTTTCAAGGGACCTTTCAAAAATTAAATTAGATGAATTGTTCTCTGAATTAGAATTACATGAACAGACTAATTGCAATCTGGCCGAGAAAGGTATTGCCTTTGTTGCAGGTAAAACTGGAAGGACAACCAAGAAAAAGCCTCAACCTGAACCCGAGTCTAACTCAAACTCAGACTCAGAAGACGAAGAAGGAGATCGACCAAAGCTGGTCCGACTGGCCCGAAACTACTACAAGGAATTGAAGAACCAAACCAACAGACGGAAACCAGCAGAAGAAAGGACGAACCAGCTGAACCCGCAAATGAAAAGAACAAGCCCAACGTGACCTGTTACGAGTGCAAGAAGAAGGGTCACTACAAGACGGAGTGTCCGAACCTAAAGGAGACCAAGAAGAATAGAAGGAAAAAGGCACTTCAGGCAACGTGGGACGAGTCCTCCTCCGAAGAAGAAGAAGAGGTCCCACAGTTGAACCTACTCGCACTAACCGCCTCAGAAAAAGTCGAGACCGAATCAGAATCAGAATAGGACGACGACAGACTGACATTTTCAGAGGACGGCGAAATCAAGGTAAGTGGTTTTACTATAAGTCAGTTAAATGAGTTAATTTCTTATCTTTCTCGAGATTTGGTGAAAGCTAAACTCTGAGTCGAATCCCTCCGACAGGAAGTAAAACTCCTGAAAGAGGGAGCTGACTCTAGACCCTTAACTGAGAAGGTTCAAGAAGGAACCTCTACTCAAGTTGAAAAACTTGAGAAAGAGAACTCCTCCATGAAAACTCAGGTTAAGGACCTTAGATCAGCTTTAGAACGATTCACTTCTGGTTCCAAGGGTCTTGACATGATTCTTGGAAAATAGAAGTCGGTTCTAAATCGATCCGGACTAGGTTATAGAACCAAATCTAGACAAAGATCCTACTTTGCTGTACTGAACCAGTCCAGACCTAAAGTTAAGGCATGGGTACCCAAACTATGCCTGAACAAACAAACTGGATCAAATCAATACTGGATCCCCAAGGACAAGATTCACATCTTGCCAGACCATTATCGTGGCTTTAGTCCAGGGGGAGCCAAATTGAAAACAATATTTATTGTTAGATAAAATTCAATTCTTGATTGCAATTGGCTTGTTTGATTGTTTACTTAATTCCTGCAATTTACCATGTTTAGATTTAGGAATGGTTAGTTTAAGGACTGAACCGACTTAACTGAAATTTGAACAACATAATATTGGGTGGCGGTGAGATGATAGTACGTTAGGGGAACCAATTCTAATAAGGTCAAGTATTCTCTACTTGGTCTCTTTAGACTGGTGAAACTAGCCGAAGCTACCGATCCAAGACCTAAACTAGTTAGACTAGAATTTTTCAAAGATTAATTTTGAAAATGAAATTTCACTGAAAGGCTTTGTCAAGGAAAGGGTTGATGATCCAATAAGGCTACGGCCAAAGAAGGCCTAGTGCCTCACCAAGACCTGGAAGCCAATCTTTGAAATTCAAATTCAAACTAGTCTCTGTTAAATTCGAATCTAACACAAATTTTCAGTTAGTTGTAGATTTAAACATTCTTTTCAAAATAAATTCAATTGTTTTCAAAATTAATTAAGCTTTTCAAAATAAATCATGTTTTTCTCAAAAATTCTTTTATCAAAACGTGTCTCACAAAACCTATAAGGCTAACGTGATTGAAAACCCTAGATTTGGGTGAGACAGACTAGGCAGTGAAAATCAATTTAAGCTATTCCTGACTCTAATTGGATCCAAATCAACAAAACTCTTTATGTGTAGGAACATAAAGATTTGGACCAATGGATGTTGGATAGCTGTTGCTCCAGACACATGACTAGAGATAAATTGAAATTCACCAAACTCAAGTTCAAGAACCTAGGCTCAGTGACATTTGGCAACAATGCTACACTCAAAGTAATTGGGTCAGGTAATATTGAACTTAAATCTGACTTTCTTATTAAGAAAGTTCTTTTGGTTGAAAACTTCAATTTTAACTTGCTTAACATAAGTCAGTTATGTGATTCTGGTTGTATAGTCATCTTCAACAATTCTAACTGCCTGATTAGAAACGTACAAGACTCAGAAATCATGCTTAAGGGCACTAGGAAAAATAATGTTTACACTATAAACCTTCCCCTTATACCTAAATGCATGTTAACTCAGTTAGAACAATCAAATCTCTAGCACAGAAGACTAGGTCACACTAACCTAAGAATTATTTCAAAAATCACCCAACTTGGCCTAATTAAAGGTATTCCCAAAATTAAAAACCATGAAAACTTAATATGTGAATCATGCAATCAAGGTAAACAAACAGATCTAATCACAAACTAATTCAATCTGATCTAACTCAAACCACTCTTGAGCTCCTGCACCTTGACCTATTTGATTCACACGGAGCCAAGTCACTAAGCGGAAACCGGTACTGCTTAGTAATAGTTGATGATTACTCAAGGTTTACCTGGATTAGGTTTCTAAAGACCAAAGATGAAACCCTAAACCTATTTAATGAATTCTGTAAGTTAATTGAAAATCAAAACGATACTAAAATCAAAAGACTTAGGAGTGACCACGGGGGAGAATTTGAAAATCAACGGTTCGAGGAATTCTGTAAGGTAAATGGATACATACATGAATTTTCGTGTCCTAGAACCCCCCAACAGAATGGGATAGTCGAAAGAAAAAATAGAACTCTACAGGAAGCCGCTAGGGCTATGCTCAATGAATTTAAACTTAGTCAACCAATATTGGGCAGAAAGCAATTAGTACGGCTTGCTACATCCAAAAATAGGGTCCTGATTAACAAACGAACACACAAAACACCCTATGAACTATATTACCATAGACTTCCAAATCTACACTACCTAAGGGTCTTTGGATGCAAAGTCCATATCCTAAACGCCAAAGACTACTTAGGAAAATTCCAGTCTAAGTCAACCCCAGACATCTTCCTAGGATATTCAACAACAAGTAGAGCCTATAGGGTTTACAACAACCAACCAAGAAAATCGAAGAAACAACCAACCTAATATTCGATGAAGAAATTAACTCAAATCCAAATCCAACTTCATCAAACCACTGATCAAGAAGATAATCACAAGTTGGTGAATCCTTAATTGAACCCATACACGAACTAACTATTGAACCAACTAGTGAGTCAAATAAACCAATTATTGAACTAATAATCGAACCAGCTCAAAGAGTTGA
>JAGFNQ010000465.1:145800-197791 GCA_024364735.1 Boesenbergia rotunda
AAAGCACTATATGGACTAAAACAAGCACCTAGGGCCTGGTATGAACGCTTATCAACTTACTTAATTTCTAAAGAATTTAAACAAGGACAAATTGACTCAACCTTATTTATTAAGACCCTAGGAAAAGATATATTTATTGCCCAAATCTACGTAGATGATATAATCTTTGGGTCCACCAACTCAAACTTTCTAAAAGAATTTGTTAAAATAATGGAAAATGAATTTGAAATGAGCTTAGTTGGTGAGCTTAAGTTTTTCCTAGGGTTACAAATTAAACAAACTAGGGATGGAAACTATGTCCATCAATCCAAATACGCTAAGGAGCTAATAAAGAAATTTAAAATGGATAACTCTAAAAGCATAAGTACCCCCATGGCCACTAATATAAAATAGATAGTGACCCTGATGGTAAACCAGTAGACCTTAAACTCTATAGAAGTATGATAGGAAGTCTACTGTTCCTTACATCAGCAGAGACCTGACATTTTTGCTGTAGGGATGTGTGCTAGATACCAAACCTGTGCTAACGAAACGTACTTAGCAGCCCTAAAAAGAATACTAAGATATGTGAAGGGCACCCTAAATGTAGGGATTTGGTACCCTAGAACCTCAACCTTTGATTTGTCAGGATACTCGGACTCTGACTATGCTGGTTGTAAATTAGATAGAAAGATCACAAGTGGAAGCTGCCAACTGTTAGGAAATAGTCTAGTAAGTTGGTGCAGCAGAAAACAACGCTGTGTAGCTCTATCCACAATTGAAGCTGAATATGTTGCCTTAGGAGAATGCGTAGCACAACTTTTATGGATGATGCACACTCTTAAGGACTTCTAGCTCAACTACACCCAAACTCAGGTATTCATTGACAATATAAGCTCAATTAATCTAACTAAGAACCCAATCCAATATTCCAGAACTAAACATATAGAAGTTAAACATCACTTTGTAAGAGATCATGTAGCCAGGGGTGAGATAGTCCTTAAGCATGTAGACTCTAAATCTAACTTAGCTAATATATTCACCAAACCCCTACCTGAGTCTGAGTTCAGCTCACTAAGAAGGCAGTTAGGATTATGCTTGGTAGAATAGATTTAGTCTACTGTTGGTTTTCTTACTCATTTCAAAATCAGCTTTTAAAGTAGTTTTTAAAATGCTTTCAAAATCAGCTTTTACTTACTTTTGAAAAGTTTTAAAAATAAATTTTTCGACTTATGTTTTTAAAAAACTACCCCTTTCAAAACTAGGGCTTTTTCGCAAATGGACTTAGCCTAGGCCCTAACCCTAGAACTGCATGCACCTATAGATTTAGAAGTCAGCATCTCACAAGCACCTTAGGGTTCTTTTGATTGATAACCTAGAATGGGTTGAGATGCTTAGGTCTTTTCCTTAATTCAAGATGCTTTAAGTCAGTGCATCTGCAGTAATTGGGGCACTAAATACAACTTACACAGTAATCAAGTTAAGTGTCAAGTTTAGAAAATCTAACTTGAACAGAACACTTAACTTGACTAACCCTAGCAAAAATTACTGCTTATAGCAGTTAGTAAGTAGCTAATTGGGTTAGATAGGACCCTAAAAGAGAAAATTGAAACTGATTTGGTTTAATTCATATCCTGAACTGATTCAGTACAGCGAATTATGCAAGTTATTATTTTCTTTATGCAATCTAATTATCCTGTTTCTGCTATACTTCTTTGTTTTTGATATATGGCAAAGGGGGAGAGATAGGAAAGGAGAGTTTAAAAGTTTTTCTCTAAATCCAAAATTTCAAACTCTATATTCAAAAAGTACTTAATTCATTTTTCAAAAGTACTAAGGTTTTCTAAGTATTCAAAGCTTTCTTAGTACTTTAAACTTAAGTTATCAATCTTTCCTAAGTACGTAAATCTTTCAAATTTTCCTAAGTACTTAAAACTAAAATTTTTCAAATTTCCTAAGTACTTAAAACTTAAATCTTTCAAATTTTCCTAAGTACTTAAAACTAAAATTTTTCAGATTCTCCTAAGTACTTAAAACTTAAATCTTTCAAATTTTCCTAAGTATTTTAAACTTATGTTTTCAAAAAACCCTCTAAGTATTTTAAACTTAGGTTTCAGAAACCTTCTGAGTACTTAAACTTAAATTTCGAAATTTTCTTTAGTACTCAAACTTAAGTTTTCAAAATCCTTCGTAATACTTAAACTTAAGTTTTCAAATTTATCTAAGTATTTAAACTTAAAATTTTCTACAAGTATAAATTTTCCAAAAGTGCACAACCAAAATTATTTCGGAAAATATGTCTTTAAAGTTTAAGTTGAAAATTATTCTAAGTAAAATCCATCTTTAGACTTAGAATATATTTTCAAAAACCCCACGAACTTTTGAAAAATCTTGGGGGAGATTCCTTCCAGGGGGAGGAAACAAAATTTCAATTTACTTGTTCTGATTAACTTAACTTTTTGAACCAGAGTTGGCATAAATCAAAAAGGGGGAGATTGTTGGTGCAGAAAGCACCCAAGTCGAACCTGTGTTTTGATAATGGCAAAAGGGTTCAAAAGTTAAGGTATAATGTTTATCTAACATGTTACTCAAGTGTGCAGGAAGAGTCCTAGCAAAGGAATGCTAGGCACCTGGCGAAGGGATGCCAGGATACAAAGCCCTATCGAAGGACTGCTAGGCACCTGGCGAACGAATGCCAGGATACAAAGCCCTAGCAAAGGGCTGCTAGGCACCTGGCGAAGGAATGCCAGGATACAAAGCCCTAGCAAAGGACTGCTAGGCACTTGGCGAAGGAATGCTAGGATACAAAGATCTAACGAAGGACTGCTAGGCACCAGGCGAAGGACGGCTTGGTACTGAAGACCTGGCGAAGGACAGCTAGGCACCTAGCGAAGGACTGCTGGGCAAAAGTCCAACCGGAGGAGTCGGTTGGCATCAGGTAAATTCTCCCGAGAGGAGTAGGTGAGGACGTGTTCCCCGTCGAGGGAACAGTAGGCGTCGGTTCGACCTAGGGCTCCATTTGGGAGACCCAAAGTCAGAACCAAGACAGCTAAGGCTGTATAAAACTATCATATTATTGCTTTATGTTGTTTTGGACTAACCCTGGAGGCAGGACCGAAGGAACGAGTGTCTTCAGCTCAGAGAGCCTCAAAGGAGTGAGGCAGCAGCTGAGTAGGGCGCGCCCGGAGTGTCCCGGGCACCCCCAAGGTGAACACAAAATAGATGAAGCAAAAGAAGTACTTCGGCAGCTTATGGGCGGGGCGCCCCCGTGCTCCCGGGCGCCCCCCATGCTCCCGGGCGCCCCCAGCATCCAGGGCGCCCCCAGTTTAAGCTAACGAAGCAGAAGCCAGCGAAGCCAAATGGATAAGAGGTGACCCAGTCAACCCGGGCGCCCCCGTCAAAGCCTGATCCTGAGATTGAAGGGATCAGAGCTGACCGAGAGGAACTCGGATCAGCTGACACGTGGGGGGGCACCCCCGATGTTCCGGGTGCCCCAGGGGGTATAAAAAGGCCCTCCACCCCAAGGCTTTCAGCAATCAATTCTTTCAACGCATTCACGCTCTTCTACGCTCACGCTTTGCTCCGGAAACCTCCCGACTCGAGATACAAGCGCCAACGACATCCCTCTGCTCCGAAAATACAATCTACAACTGACGTTGGTAACGAAGAGCTTCTTTTAAAGTTTACTGCACTAGTCTTGTAATACTTCTTGTAAACTATTTTTGCGCACATATAGAATTGCCCGTAGAAAACGGTCAACGACCGTGGGCCTTGGAGTAGGAGCCGACCGCGACTCCGAACCAAGTAAAAACCTTGGTGTTTGCATGTGTTTGTGTTAATTTCCGCTGTGTATTCTCTACTTCTTAATCCGAACGTTTAACGATATTCACCCCCCCCCTCTATCGTTTCTCTCGATCCAACAAAATTATGTCATGTACTAACGATTTCCTTAATAAAGTATATATGTGACTTAATTTATCAAGTCTCATTAATTGAATTAGGAACCGGATTTCCTAATTCTAATTTCATACTTTATTCAAGGAATTGTTTTGGGAAACAATTTCCTAAATTATCATAATCAATTTCGGAAATAATATGTTTAAGACTTTGATTTCTCTAAATCAAATATTATTAAATTAAGAGACAAATTCCCTTAATTCAACGACAAATTATTTTCATGAAAATCATATTTAAGGAAATATACTCTATAGGAAACAATTTTCCTAATTAATTTTGGAGACAATAATATGTAAGAGCATCACCTCATAAATCAAATAAGGAAATTATCGTTTGAGAATCACCTCAAAATTTCCAAGATTTGATCACATATTTTATTTATGGAAAATTAATATCAATAACTTAATTTGGACGGCTCCCCGAGGCTCAATCCAAAATAAGAATTTATTGATAATATAATTTGGACGGCTCCCCGAGCCGCAATCCAAATTAAACATTTGACAGTTTAAATTCAAATTAAGAAATTTTATTATAACAACTAACATTAAATTGGACGGCTCCCCGAGACTCAATCTAAAATAAAGAATTTTGTAAATAGTTTAATTTTCAATTATGAATTTAAATGTTAATTAATATTCCCATAATTTGTCTAGACTTTCTTAAAAGAAAGTGCTCAAAATTGTGAGCTTTCCATAAATGGAAAGTTTCTAAAAATAAAAGATTTTCAGAATAATTGTAAGTTTCTGGTACAAAGAAAACTTACGTATTTCCAAAATTAGGAAATTTCTAAAATAGGAAATTTCCAAAATTGGAAAGTTTCCAAAAATGAAAAGTTTTCACAATTATCATAAAATTTCAGAAACAGAGGTATTTCAAAAGTTTACGAAATTTCATGAGGATTTCCAAACCTTGAAATTTCTAAATCGGAAATTTACCATAATTGGAAAGTTTCCATAATTGGAAAATTTTCCAAAATTGAGATCATGACAAAGTTTTCCGCAAAAACAATTATATGATTATGTCGAACACTAACCTGCTCTGATACCACTGTTGGGACCGGGTGCATGTTGACATGGATACGGGTTCGTAATTTTAAAATTAATTACGTGCAGCGGAAGGTTTAGCATAAATAATTTCTCAAATTATTTAACCACACATCTAAGCATGCAACTTTATCTTGTGTAGACATGATCATATATTTAAAATTTTGCAGAAACGTAAACTAATTTACGTATTACCTCGCGTAACTCGAAGGAAGGGACGAGATCCAACCGTAAGCGTCCCTCGGAAGCTCCGCCTCTATTCGCGTCCACGCTGAGTATCTTCGGGATGACTTCGCAAAGCCACGAGTTTCGTGTTCTCGAGAACTACTAGATTCTCCGAGAACGCGACAAGAAAACCAAGAGAGAAGTAATCACATCGGAAAAACTCACTACCAAGGTTGGCCGGAATCACAATTCCGGCGAGAAGGAGGAAGATGACTTGCGCCCAATCCCAAGGTGATGATGGCCGGAGAGGAAGATCGTCCCAACAGAAGAACTTCATCGCCTCGGTGCTTCTCCTTGTGCTCACGGCAAGAAGAAGGGAGAAGAAGCTTGTGGCCGGCCAAGAGGAAGAAGGGAGGAGAGGGAGAGAGCCCAGGCAAGAATACTTCGATTTTGTTCCAAGTCTTGCCTTGGGTCCTTTATATAGTGGTCTCTCAACCGCCAAGTCTCTTTTTTCTTATGGAATAAATTTTCTATGACTTATTCCATCATGCCAAGTTTTATCATATTTTAATTCATGATAAAAACCGACCAAGTCTCCTTTTTTTTATGGAATAAATTTTCTTATCATGGTAAATCGATCCATGATTGATTTTATAAAATAAAATAAACCAATCCATGGTTCATTTTAATTTCCATGAAAAATAAACCAAACCTTGGTTTATTATATAAAAATTTATATCATCCATAATTTTATAAAACAAACCACACTTGGTTTATTTTATAAATTGAACCAAAAACTTGGTTCTCTCCCTTTGTTGTGGCCGGCCAAGCAAAGAGGATGGAGACCCTCTTTGGCTGGCCCATCCAAGCCACGCCCCAATGAATTAAACTTATTTAATTCATCTATTAAGTCTTCAAAAGACTTAGCCATTTTACGCTTCCGATGCGTCTCTGAAAAATTCAGATTCGACTTATCGTTTGGCTTAACCAAACCTAATATCTCTTGATTGAAAAATCCAATTTTCAACTCGTTTTAAATCCCTCGGATTACTCGTAGTGCATGTGACTAAATAGGCTTTCGATTTATGTTGGCCGTCTATAATTAATCAATTATAGAACGATCATGAGTGGCACCTAGTAGTACATCATGATCCCCAATTAATCGAAAGATCAACAGTTGACCTCAGAAACAATTCTGAAACCCTTCAGCAGCTATAATAAATCGTGCCCCATTCCCTTCACCATCTTATACCCACTTGGTTCAGGACATGGTCTATGTGTGTCAGTCCCCACTAGGCTGACTACGTCACACCTAGCCCAAGTAACGTTTTCTCGTCCTACGGATTCTAATTACTCTCATGTATTTAAGATATTCATACTCTGAACATGTCATGCTCTGGCCAGAGGCTTCGAGTAACAATCCGACGATATGCCTTGGGTATACATCTCCTCGCAAGGAATGGTGAATCCTTTGTAGGCTGTTCAAACATCTTCGGGCACTTCGGCTTATACCCAATCATCCTGGATCCACACCTCCTTGGAGATGCTTGCTTAAGATGTCAAAGTATAAGTCTCCATGACCAAGATGACTTGAACACCACAAGTCAAAGAAACATCGCACTTAAGCTGCAGTAAGAACTTCATTGACATATCTATATATAGACTACCATATGAAGTTTTACAGCTAGTCACTCCAATGAACTAGTTCCCTTAACTAGCATTCATGTTTATCTCCGGACATCCAATGTCACCAGCCAGTGAGAATCAGCTGATTAGAGAATAACCCATGCTAGTCTCAACAGAATTGATAGTGTCCGTATTTATCAATTCATCGACTAGGGACAATTTCAATACTTCACAATTGCACATGTAGAGATAATCACTAGTTATGAATTCATCACAAATTCTCTCATGCTGTGAATTGTATTGCGGATATTCAGTAAATGAGTTTAAGATCTCAATCAAATACTTAAACATGTATACTCAAATAGTAAATATTCATTTATTAAAATAAATGATTACAATCATAAGGCGATTGCCTTAGGACACTTTTCTCATATCACTAACAAAGGGGACATCATCAACCCGACTCACCAGGACATCGTTTCCTTCTATAATCACTGGCACACCATGTAAATAATATTATTTCCCAACTTACCGGGCCTATCGATTTAACAAATAAATCTCGCCCATTGGTAAATCAAATAAATAAATATTAAGTACATGTGCCCGTTATTATATCAAGATTAAGAGCATGTACTCCATAATATCTGCGGTCTGATTCAATTATATAATCAGTATAAATTGAATCACCTCTATATCGGTCTTGCTCAATACACACAAAGTGTACTAGTATAATTCTATGGTCAAGATAAACCAATAACAAATTACACTACAACCATCTGAATGGTTTGTTCAAATCCATCTCTGTTGTAAGCCTCTACTTATACTCTATAAGGAACTAATAACATTATCTTCTGTGTGACACCACACACCATGTTATCTACAATGCAAAGTATTAGATAATATGCACATAAATAAGTAATAAATATGCAATCTGTGATCATGTAATTCTATTTCAAAATGTAGATGTCTATATAAAAGCAAGGCTTTTAGTATACATTGTAACAATCTCCTACTTATACCAAAAGACTATGCTGTCATCACAATGTCATACATCTAACTCCCATATCCTCCACATGCCTATCAAAAGCTCTCGCTGGAAGGGCCTTAGTGAAAGGATCCGCCAGGTTATCCTCTGACAACTTCTCCTCGCTTTACGATCTCTCCTATCAGGTGGTACTTGCGCTTCATATGTTTACTCGCCTTATGGGCTCATGGTTCCTTCAAGTTTACAACTGCACCACTATTATCATAATAAATTATGATAGCTCTGGGCAAACCAGGAATCACATCCAAGTCCATCAAGAAGTTCCTAAGCCATACAGCTTCTTTGGCTGCTTCAGAGGCTGCCACATACTCAGCTTCCATGGTGGAGTCCGCCACACATTTTTGCTTAACACTCCTTCATACTATGGCTCCACCTCCTAAAGTAAACACATACCCCGAGGTAGACTTACTTATATCCCTATTTGATTGGAAGTCTGAATCTGTGAAACCTACAGGGAGTAATTGATCTGCCTACTAAACTAGCATATAATCCCTAGTCCTTCTCAAGTACTTCAATATATGCTTTACCGCTGTCCAATGTCCCTGTCCTAGATTACTCTGATATCTGTTGGATCGAGAAGAACGATAGAGGGGGGGGGTGAATATCGTAAAATGTTCGGATTTGTAAAAGAGAATTAGCAGCGGAAATAAGTAAAGTAAAACACACACGAACACCACGATTTTACTTGGTTCGGAGTCGCGGTCGGCTCCTACTCCAAGGCCCACGGTCGTTGACCGTTTACTGCGAGCAATTCTATATGTGCGCAAAAACAGTTTACAAAATGTATTACAAGAATAGTACAGTAAACTTAAAAGCAGCTCTTCGTTACCGACGTCCTGTGTAGATTGTATTTTCGGAGCAGAGGGACGTCGTCGGCGCTTGTATCTCGAGTCGGGAGGTTTCCAGAGCAGAGCGCGGGAGTAGAAGAGCGTGAATGCATTGGAAGAATTGATTGTTCAGAAGCGTTGGTGTTGGATGCTATTTATAGCACTTTGGGGCGCCCTGAATGTTGGGGGTGCCCCCCCCCCCACGTGTCAACCGATCCGGAATTACCTCGGTCAGCCCTTATCCAACTCGAATAGGGCTGAGGATTGACTCTGGGGGTGCCCGGGACGCTGGGGGCGCCCTGGTTAACCTTTTCAGCGAGCTTCTCGGCTGGATCAGAGTTATCCACTTCGGTGGCTTGGGTGTGGGGCGCCCGGGAGCACGGGGGGCGCCCCGCCCACTTAGCTTCGGAGGTGTACTTTTGCTCTTCTTGTTTTGTATTCACCTTGGGGGCGCCCTGCTCAGATGCTGCCTCTCTCCTTTGAGGCGTTCTGAGCTGCAGACACTCATTACTTCGGTCCTGCATCTAGGGTTAGTCCAAAACAACATAGAGCAATCAATTATTAGTTTTATACAGCCTTAGCTGTCTTGGTTCTGACCTTGGGTCTCCAAAATGGAGCCCTAGGTCGAACCGACGCCTACTGTTCCCTCGACGGGGAACGCGTCCTCACCTACTCCTCTCAGGAGAATTTACATGTTACCAACCGGCTCCTCCGGTTGGACTATTGCCTAGCGGTCCTTTGCCAGGTCTTGGATACCAAGCTGTCCTTCGCCCGGTGCCTAGCAGTCCTTCGCTAGGTCTTCGGATCCTGGCTGTCCTTCACCAGGTGCCTAGCAGTCCTTCGCTAGGTCTTGGTTCCCAGGTTGTCCTTTGCCTGGTGCCTAGTAGTCCTTCGCCAGGTCTTCGGATCCTGGCAGTCCTTCGCCAGGTGCTTAGCAGTCCTTCGCTAGGACATAGGGTTTTAGTGCCTAGCATTCCTTCGCTAGGTGCCTAGCATTCCTTCGCTAGGACTTCAATATGCACACTCAAGCAACATGTTAGATAACAAATAAGACTTAACTTTTGAACCCTTTGCCATTTATCAAAACACAGGTTTGACTTGGGTGCCGTTTCCACCAACAATCTTCCCCTTTTTGATTTATGGCAACCCGATTCAAAGAGTTAAGTTAATCAGAGTAGATGATTAACTAGTTTAGTTCCCTCCCCCTGGAAGGAATCTCCCCCTAGGTTTTCAAAGTTTCGTGGGGTTTGAAAAATTTCTAAGTCAATATGATGGAATTAATTTTTTAAAAACTTAGAAGATTTTTCAAAAATAGATTTTTCAAAAAAAATTTATACTTAGAAATTTTTAGAAGAACAACTTAGTGAATAAAGTTTCTAAGACATCTCTTTTGAGTTTTTGAAAATACTTTAAAAGTTTTCAATCTCTTTAGTATTTCGAAACTTTTCTAGGGAAGTTTAGAAATAAGTACTTAGTGATAGCTTATGTTTAAGTACTTAGAAAATGCTTTATTTTGAAAACAATTTAGACTAAGTACTTTTGAAAGAGTAAAATAGAGTAAGTACTTTTTTTTTAAAACAACTTAGAGTAAGTAATTTTTTGAAAAAACTAGAGTAAGTACTTTTTTGAAAGAGTAAAATAGAGTAAGTATTTTTTTTTTTTTTGAAGAAAGGATAAATAAAGGGAATTTAAAGCAAAAAAATTTAAAAATTCTCTCCTTTCCTATCTCTCCCCCTTTGCCATATATCAAAAAAAATAACCAATATAGCAAAATAACAGATAACTTGCATAATAATATAACAAAATAATGTGCTGTACTGAACCAATGCAAGATAGACTGAATCAAACCAATTTAAATTTTCTCTGTAGGGACCTGTCTATCCCAATTAGCTACTTACTAACTGTTATAAACAGTAGTTTTCGCTAGGGTTAGTCGAGTTAAGTGTTCTGTTCAAGTTAAATTGTCTAAGCTTGACATTTAACTGGATTACTGTATCTAGTTGTATTTAGTACCCCAATTACTGCAGATGCACTGACTTAAAGCATCTTGAATTAAGGCAAAGACTTAAGCATCTCAACCCATTCTAGGTTATCAATCAACAGTACCCTAAGATGCATGTGAGATGCTGGCTTCTAAATCTATAGGTGCATGCAGTTCTAGGATTAGGGCCTAGGCTAAGTCTATTTGCGAAAAAGCCCTAGTTTTGAAGGGGTAGTTTTTCAAGAAAAACTAAGAAAGAAAAAGAATAATAAAAAGATGTTAAAAGCTGATTTTAAAATTCAGTAAAGCAGTTTTAAAATTATTTTTAAAAGCTGATTTTTCAAATCAAAAGAAACCAATAGAGTAAACCTATTCTACCAAGCATAGTCCTAACTCAAATAATCATGAGAAGCAAATAGTCTAACTCAATAAGTTAACTGGTAAAAGAGAGAACCAGCACAGTCATACAAGTCAAACATGAGTCAACCCTACAGAGTAGGGATAGTCAAATAGTCACTAGTACAATGCTACTCAAATCTAGGAGGAAGGACCAGGATGGTCAGAAGAGCCTGTGTGCCAGGATCAAAATAGCGCCATCATCTCGTCATATCGTGCGTCGCTAGTCTCTCTATCGGCTCTGCGGGCACTCATATACTCAGTGTAATAGCCCTAATTTGCCTCCATTCCTTCAGCATGATTTGCCTCCACTTCCTCTCGGAGGCTCTGGATCTGTGACTCGAGCCGTGTCACTCTCTCGTAGAGTGTCAGTGGTGGGGGCTCATTTATGTGCTCACGAACCTCGGCTGCCAGATCTCCGACATCGACTTCAACATCCTCGTCAGAGTCGATCGGTGGTCCGGCTTGCTGGCGTCTCCACGACAAAACCCCGATACTCGAGACCTCTATACCAGCTAGGGAGAAGTTCCTATAACCTATCTCGTCGTAATCAGTCAGTGCGGTTGTTTCTCCCTCTGTGACGTTACGACCGTGGTAATGTAAAATGGAAGTGATGATGTGGCAATAGGGAGTGCGTACCCACCCCTACGTGGTAACACTGGACGCATGTAGGATCGCATGGAACATGTGTAGTCCAATGTCGATATCAAGCTGATGCGTCAGTGCGTATAGGAGGAAGGTGTGAAATGGTCGCATGGTAGTGACGTCTCTAGTGGATAACGGCAGAATGCATCGAACTATAACTCTATATAGAGCGTAGTCCTGGACTTGGAGGTCAACAGACTGAAATCGTCTGGCCAGGGGGTTTCTAACATGCGTATAGAAATAGGAGTGTAGGGTATCCAGAGTGATGTGAGAGTAGGGAGCATCAAAGGGAGGCTCCCTAGGAGGGTAACAACAAAAGGTGGACTGTGAGAGTCGTAGTCCAAGAAATCGGTTGAGTAGTGTAGGTGTGATTGTCAGGGGAATCCCTTAGACAGTGGTGACGAACATAAGATCATCCTGTCTAATTATGTTATTATAGAATTCTGCACATAAGGATGTGTTAATTGGATGAGTGCAGAATACGAGGTTGTCGAGTTGGTAAAAGTTTATAACGTTCATTGCCAAGAGACAAGATTGGGTGAAGAATTGCCTATTTAAGTAGCTCGTTTTTATAGGCTTGTATGTCGTTCGAGCAAACTTATTACACAGTTCTAAAGTTGGGAACCTAGGATCAGGACTAGGTTCGGTACCGGGTTCTGCCTGGTTTGCTCGGCGTTTTCTAAGATAAGAAATATGCATTTAAAGGAAGGAATTTAAGAAAAATAATTTTTGAATGCTAAAAAAATTATACCGGGCAGCTTGAGGAGGCATTGTCGAGGATGAGAGTTTGAGAATGTTGCAAGGTCTCTTGGAAGGTAGGGAGTTGAAGAGGAGAGGAGTTTTTGGTGTGGGAATTGAGTGAGGATTGAAGGCTTTTTATAGGGCTCGGCCAAGCGCCCTGGTGTGTGAGGGCGCCCCGGCAAGCGAGGGCGCCCCGGAGAGCGAGGGCGCCCCGCGCAGAGCTGCAGCTGCCTTTTGGCAGTTTTCAGCTTTTGACCACTCATATGGGGGCGCCCGTGAGGACCCGAGCACCCTGGTCAATATCTTTTGCAGCTTTTCTACTTGAAGGAGACAGGAAGGACAAGGGGGGCACCCGAGGGTTCACGGGCGCCCGAGATAGACCTGTTTGACCAGGTTTGACCAGATTTGACTAGTTTAACCATGGTTTGACTAATTTGACCATGGTTTGACTAATTTGACCATGGTTTGACTATTTTGATGATGGTTTGACCACTTTGACCATGGTTTGACTATTTTGATCATGGTTTGACTATTTTGACCATGGTTTGACTAATTTGACCATGGTTTGACTAGCGTTAAGTCAGTGCCATTCTAAACTAAATGTTTGTATTTAATAAAAAAGATGCAGTTATTAAATGAATTTTGATTAAGTTTGCCGTCCCACCCAATCTAGGGTTATCAATCATGTTAGCCTTACAGGTTTTGTGAGACAGGTCTTGGTAGGTAATAATATTATTTTGAAAAATTATGATTTATTTTGAAAAACTTAAATTAATTTTGAAAACAATTGAATTTATTTTAAAAATAATGTTTAAATCTACAATTAACTGAAAATTTGTGTTAGATTCGAATTTGACAGAGACTAAATTGAAATTGAATTTCAAAGATTGGCTTCCAGGTCTTGGCGAGGCACTAGGTCTTCTTTGGCCGTAGCCTTATTGGATCATCAACCCTTTCCTTGACAAAGCCTTTCAATGAAATTTCATTTCCAAAATTAATCTTTGAGAAATTCTGGTCCAACTAGTTTGGGTCTTGGATCGGTAGCTTCGGCTAGTTTCACCAGTCAAAAGAGACCAAGTAGAGAATACTTGACCTCATTAGAATTGACTTCCCTAACGTACTATCATCTCACCTCCACCTAATACTATGTTGTTCAAATTTCAGTTAAGTTGGTTCAATCCTTAAACTAATCATTCCTAAATCTAAACATGGTGAATTGCAGAAATTAAATAAACAAATAATCATGCAATTTGCAAACAAAGATTAAATTTTATCTAACAATAAATATTGTTTTTAATTTGGCTCCCCCTGGACTAAAGCTACGATAATGGTTTGGCAAGATGTGAATCTTGTCCTTGGGGATCCAATACTGATTTGATCCAGTTTGTTTGTTCAGGCACAGTTTGGGTACCCATGCCTGAACTTTAGGTCTGGACTGGTTCAGTACAGTATAGTAGGATCTTTGTCTAGATTTGGGTACCCATGCCTGAACTTTAGGTCTGGACTGGTTCAGTACAGTATAGTAGGATCTTTGTCTAGATTTGGTTCTATAGCCTAGTCCAGATCGATTTAAAACTGACTTCTGTTTTCCAAGAATCATGACAAGACCCTTGGAACCAGAAGTGTAACGTCCGCCCTTATATCTACCCTCAAGGCGGGGTTACGTACATTCAATCATATAGTAATATTTTTTTTCTATTTCTATCTCCTAGCATGACATTAAAACAACAATGCAAGGGCTTAAGAGAACTAGGTACTAAGCATGCTTGCAAAAATTATTAAGTGACATTATATAACATGATAGGTTCACATATTATTTCACACCATAATATAATCCAATAAATCAAGTATATGAAAATTCCAAGTGTAACTATTATCATGCAATATCAATCCTAATCACTATCATTCATTGTCAAGGAGCATAACATAAGCATAAATATGTAGATATAGAAATCTTTCTTCCCGAGCCACCACCCCACACATCTTCAGCCTCTTGCCTCTTCCTTCCATTTAAGTGTTATCTGCAGCATAAGACAACACATAAACTAGTAAGCACAATGCTTAGTAAGGATCCTGTCCTACTCGCAAAATCCGTGCGAAAGAATATAACATGTACACATAATTAATCATAAGTATAAGTTCATCAATGTAACGCCCTACCTTATATCTACCCTTAAGGTGGGGTTACGGTCCATACAATCATATCATTCATCAAATAAAGCATGTATATTCCAAAACTAAATAATTACATTACATGTAGTGTAGTAAGCATGCTGATTAAAGACTAATTTACCAAGCAAGATTTTTCTTTTCTTTTATATCTACATGCATTTACAACCTAATCGGAAAATCATTTAACACACTATAGCATGGAATCCTAAGTAAGAGTATAGTATGAGTTGTCTAGTCTTAGATACATGTCAAAGAAACATTCAAAGAAACAGACATAGGAAATCTATAGCATTTCACCTAATATGCATACAATAAAATTAAATATTATTTATCTAGCATGACATAGGTTTCATGTCACTAACTTAGTCATCACATGTTCAGAGTATAACAATACAATCTCATAGGGAAGCAGTTTAGATTCTAGATAAAACAAGGTAGATAGAATCTTTTATTCTTTCCCGAGCCATCACCACACACATCCTCTAGCCTTCCCTCTGCCTTTTCCTTTAGTTTGAGTATTTCTTACCGCTATCTGCAGCATAAGACAATACATAAACTAATAAGCAAAACATGCTTAGTAAGAATCCTCTCGCCTGCAGTATAATGGTTTATGCATGATTTCCTTGTGTTCTTGTTTTGGAAAAATGGGAGTTCTTGTCTTGGTAGAATGAGATGGTACTTGGCTTCCCTTCCTTGCACTTGCCCTAGGGTTAGAACCCTTAGGTATTGGTTTCGAAAATGGCAAAGGGGAGAGAGTGGTTTTCGGCAAGAAGAAGAAAGGAGGAAGAAAAAGGATCTTTGCATACCCTTCAAGTGTAGGGTACCCTACAATTAAGAGAAGGCGAAATTCCAGCGCTAGGATGTAAGAATCCTCTCGCCTGCAGTATAATGGTTTATGCATGATTTCCTTGTGTTCTTGTTTTGGAAAAATGGGAGTTCTCCTTTAGAGGACTTTCGGCCACCCTAGGAAAAAGGTCCCAGAGAAGGATTTTAATCACACCTTGATGCATGCTAGTACTCCTAGGGATTTTATACATATATGTGTTGTTTCCAAATTTTTGGAAGGACAAAAAAAAAATAGGGTTTAGGCCCCTACAACTTTCGGCCACCCCCTTGAGGGGAGGCCTTGGTTCCTTTTGTTACATGATTATATCCCTTAAACCTTAAGGTATATGTGTAGGTGTTTTCTTAATGATGTTATGTACAAATTCTAGGGTTTACCCCTTGTGTAGGTTTCGGCCAAGACCTAGGAAAATAGGGTTAGTGGATGCTAACCTCACTTGAGGGTTAAACCATGTTTAAATTGTTAACATGAAATATACTAGAGGTGTTTGTAAGAATGCTTGAATGAATGCTTGGTGGGAAAACCAAATTCTTTATTTGTATATTTCGGCCAACCCTAGTTCTAGGGTTGGGAAGTACCTAATGAGACCATGAAGCATGCTAATACATATGTGATATGTGTATAATTTATGTGACTTATTTTGTTGGATGTAAAAGCATGCCTTGTAGCCCATGGGGCACCTTGATGATATGAGCATGATGTGGTTGATAATATGCTTTAAAAGGATACTCTATTGAAACTGGGATCAAGAGCACCCGAATGCGTGGTGTGTCCCTAGGGGATCAAGAGCACCCGAATGCGTGGTGTGTCCCTTTGAGAAGTGATTAAAGAGCACCTTTAGGCATATACATATATGAGTAATTGCATGATAAATTACTTTACTTTGAAAAGTTATGTACCCGACTCGGAAGGGGGTCGTTAAACAAATCCAATGCACATGTTAAGGTCATGGCAGTTGGTAGGACGGAAGGGTCCTGCTCTAATTAGATTGGTGGCTCGCTACCCCAATTTATTAGAGAACGCGCATGATATGGTGGTACGACAACTGGGCCCTAAATGATGATATGTATTTTTAAGTACTTACCATTATGGAACTTTTTGAAAAACATACTGTTCTCTTTATGAGATAAACTTGTTCTGTAAGTACTTAGAGATATTTGATGTAATGTTTATGATGCTTGATAAGATGCTTATGATGCATGATGCTTTGATGAGATGCTTATGATGCGTATAATCTTGTTCTATTTTGATTACTGAGTACATGATATGATGTATCGATATGGTTTTGCGAGTAGGCCCGGATTCTTACTAAGCATGTTTTGCTTATTAGTTTATGTATTGTCTTATGCTGCAGATAGCGGTAAGAAATACTCAAACTAAAGGAAAAGGCAGAGGGAAGGCTAGAGGATGTGTGTGGTGATGGCTCGGGAAAGAATAAAAGATTCTATCTACCTTGTTTTATCTAGAATCTAAACTGCTTCCCTATGAGATTGTATTGTTATACTCTGAACATGTGATGACTAAGTTAGTGACATGAAACCTATGTCATGCTAGATAAATAATATTTAATTTTATTGTATGCATATTAGGTGAAATGCTATAGATTTCCTATGTCTGTTTCTTTGAATGTTTCTTTGACATGTATCTAAGACTAGACAACTCATACTATACTCTTACTTAGGATTCCATGCTATAGTGTGTTAAATGATTTTCCGATTAGGTTGTAAATGCATGTAGATATAAAAGAAAAGAAAAATCTTGCTTGGTAAATTAGTCTTTAATCAGCATGCTTACTACACTACATGTAATGTAATTATTTAGTTTTGGAATATACATGCTTTATTTGATGAATGATATGATTGTATGGACCGTAACCCCACCTTAAGGGTAGATATAAGGTAGGGCGTTACAATCAAAGCATATCAAACATCTAAGTTTCTAAGCATGCAGTATCAAGTACCATAAGCATACTCTTCACATATAACCAATGTTTTCAATGAATGTTTTCAAAACAATTCCATAATGGTATTACTTAAAAATACATCCATATCATATTGGGCCCTGTTGTGTACCAACTATCGCGCGGAAACTATTGCGCGTTCCCTAATGAATTGGGGTAGCGAGCCACCAATTCATTAGAGCAGGACCCTTCCGTCCTACCGAAGCCACGTTAACATGCACCCCAGATTTATTTAACGACCCCCTTCCGAGTCGGGTACACAACTTAAAAGTAAAATACTTATCATGCTGTTACATATATGCTAAGGAATACTCCATATTCACTCTTATGGGACACACCACTCTTCAAGGGTGCTCATGATCCCGTAGGGACACACCACACAACATAAGGGGTGCTCTTGATCCCATACTTATTTGAGTATCCCTTCAAGCATTTTAACATATCACATGCAATTTCATAAGTGTGCCCCATGGGCTATAAGACATGCTCATACATACATCATATTTCATGCATGTCCATACATACATCATATTTCACACATGTTCATACATACATCATATTTCATACTTGTTCATACATGCATCATATTTCATACATGTTTATACATACATCATATTTCATACCTGTTCATACATATATCATATTCCATACATGTTCATACATACATCATATTTCATACATGCACATACATATTATTTTGCTAAACATAATCATGTCCCGTAGGGTAGTTTAGCCTTCAGATATTATTCATGCAACTTATTAAACATAAAGCATATCATGAGATAATTATACAACCCTAAACCTTAGTCCTTCTAGGGTTGGCCGAAACTTAAGCATAGGAAAATTTAGTGTTTTGAACTAAATATTCTCACATACATTCATACAACCACCTTGTATACACTATCTTACAATACATTAAACATGGATATATTTTAGGATAATTCAACCCTCACTAACCCCTTTTTTTCTAGGCCTTGGCCGAAACCCATCCAAGTTCTAAACCCTATGTTTTGTTTACAACACATTGAAGGATACATATACACATATACTCTAAGTGCTAAGGGGTTTACTTATGTAACAAAAAGGAACCAAAAGCCTTCCCCAAGGGGGGTGGCCGAAACTCCTTCAAGAACAAAACCCTACAATTTTGTTCATAACACCATGAAGAAAAACACATATACATATACCTTAAGTTCCAAAGGTCTACTCATGTATCAAGGGGTAACCAAGGTACCCTTTTTGGGTGTTGGCCGAAACCTTCACAAGGGTGTAACCCTAGGTTTTGTTCACAACAATTTGCATAAACCACATATACATATATCCTAAGTTCTAAAAGTCTACTCATGTAACCAAAAAGGAACCAAGGCCTTCCCTCAAGGGGGTGGCCGAAACCTTCCAAGGGTGAAACCCTAGTTTTTTCCTTCCTTTTGTTCATGCCATCATGAAGAAAATTATCACACATACATACTCTAAGTCTCAAAAGTCTTCTCATGTATCAAGGAAAGAACCAAGGTCTTCCCCTAAGGGGGGTGGCCGAAACATACAAAGGGGAAAAAGTCCCCATTTCCTAAAACAATCAAGGAGAAAACATACTATAACTATTACACTGCAGGCGAGGGGATACTTACATCCTTTCGCTTGATTTTCTCCTTCTCTAACCTCTTAAGATGCCCTTGGTTGAAGGAACGTGAGTATTTCCCTTATTTGCCTTCTCTTAGCAATCTTGGCCCTAGTAGAAGGCAAGAACCTTAAAGGGTTCTTCTTCCTTCCAATTCCCTAGGGTTAAAACCCTAGGGTTTACTTTTCGAAAATGGAGAGGGAGAAGAAGAGAATTTCGGTGATGAGGGGAGGAAGAAGAAGAGAAAGAGGAAGTTATTCCAACTTCCCTTATTTATACTTTTCTCATGAAAAGACATGTCTCTTCACCTCCCTAGCTTTTAACAAGCATGTTTCTTATTCCCTCTACAAGAAACATTGCTTGGTTCATTGGTTATGACATGGTGAGTGCAACTAGGAGGTTCAAGGTTCAATCCTTGCTTCCTCTTTTTTATCACATTTTGCACTAATCCATATCAAAGCCCATTAAGCCAAGCCCATCATGAAATTTCATAATATTAATTATATTCCATGATTTCACAATATTTTCATAATATTTCATGATAATATTTCATATTTATGAATTCCTATATTTCATAATATTCTATGATAATATATCATGAATTTCATAATATTTCATATTTATGAATTCATAATATTTCATAATATTTCATGATACTATTTCATGAATTCCATAATATTTCATATTTATGAATTCATAATATTTCATAATAATATTTCATATTTATGAATTCATATATTTCATAATATTCTATGATAATATATCCTGAATTTCATAATATTTCATATTTATGAATTCATAATATTTCATAATATTTCATGATACTATTTCATGAATTCCATAATATTTCATATTTATGAATTCATAATATTTCATGATAATATTTCATATGGGAAATTTTGGGGCGTTACAATCCTCCCCACCTTATAAAAAGTTCGTCCCGAACTTTAAAATAATTCCGGATACTTTAATCGTATTGCCTCCTCTCATTCCCACGTGGCTTCTTCGAATCGTTCGTTCCGCCACAGAACATTTACTAAGGGTACTTCCTTGTTCCTTAGCTTTTTGACTTCCCGGTCTAAGATCTGAACAGGTCGGCGTTCTGAACTTAGGTTCTCTTGATCTTGTACTGGTTGGGGCTCTATTATCTGATTCACATCAGAGATACATTCCCTGAGCATTGATACATGGAAAACATTCTGGATAGCCGACATTTCTGGTGGTAACTCTAGTTCGTAGGCCACTTTGCCTACCCGTCTCAGAATCTGAGACGGTCCCACATATCTCGGACTCAGCTTCCCTTTCTTTCCGAATCTCATCACCCCTTTCATAGGGGCTACCTTAAGGAATACTGAATCCCCAACCTCAAACTCTAGTGGTCTGCGTCGCTTATCAGCGTAGCTTTTCTGCCGACTCTTAGCAGTCTCTATTCTCTGACGGATATTCTTTATAGCCTGAGTGGTTTCGTCTATAATATCCGTCTGGAGTCCCATCTCCTTCTTTTCACCACTCTCAAGCCAACATATAGGAGATCTGCATTTTCTTCCGTACCGAGCTTCATACGGTGTCATCCCGATAGTAGCCTGATAACTGTTGTTATAAGCAAACTCTGCCAGGCTCAGGTATCGACACCAGCTTCCCTTGAAGTCCAAGGCACAAGCCCGTAACATATCCTCTAACATCTGGTTCGGAAAGCCGTCTTCGGTATATCCTCCTTTTTCACCCTGACTTGGTGATAACTAGACCTCAGGTTAATCTTAGAGAAAACCGTGGCTCCCTTCAATTGATCGAACAGGTCATCTATCCTGGGTAGAGGGTACCTGTTCTTGATAGTCACATTGTTCAGCGACCGATAGTCGATACACCTTCGCATCGACCCATCCTTCTTTTTCACGAACAGTACGGGAGCTCCCCAGGGAGAATGACTAGGGCGGATGAATCCCTTGTCAAGTAGCTCCTGTAACTGTCCTTGCAACTCCTTTAATTCTGTCGGCGCCATACGGTACGGTGCCTTAGAAATAGGGTTGGTACCAGGAACCAACTCAATTGCAAATTCTATCTCTCTTTCAGGTGCTAACCCTGGTAAGTCATCGGGAAATACCTCTGGGTAATTGCATACAACCTTGACGTCTTCTAGCTTTGGCCCCTCTGTAGGACTGGTATCAACCACATGAGCTAGAAATCCAGAGCATCCCTTTTCTAACATTTTCCTTGCCTTCAGAGCCAACAAGAATTTACTTGTCCTCTTCTTTGGCTCTCCGATAAATTCGAACAGAATTTCCGCCTCAGGTCGGAAGATAACTCTTCGTTTCCGGCACTCAATGGAGGCGTCATATTCGTTCAAGAAATCCATGCCCAATATCACATCATAATCTGACATATCAAGCACTATCAGATCGCAGTAGAGTTCCCTATCTGCGATTCTGATTGGTGCGACACGTAGTATTTGGGTAGAGGGCATCACTTCACCCGAGGGAAGTGCTGTCAGAAATTGGCAGTCCAAATCTTGCAGTGACATATTATTTCTTTGGCATATTGCATAGAGATAAACGAATGCGTTGCCCCAGTGTCAAATAAAGCAGTAGCATACGGACTGTAAATAAATATCTGACCTGTGACAACGGTAGAGGCAGTCGCCACGTCTTCTTTCGTAAGAGAGAAAACCCTGGCGTTTGTCGTGGCAGGCGGGGCTTCTAATCTCCCCTGGCATATATGTGTACCATCTATAGCTGCCTGCATCAGGTGTAACTGGGGAGGAGCACCTTTGTACTGATCATATTGCGGCTGAGGTGCTTTGGCTGCAGCAGGACACTCTCTGGCCATGTGTCCTTCCTTTCCGCAAGTATAGCATCTCCTAGCGCCTAAAAGGCATGTCCCTTGGTGCATCTTCCCACAATTGGCACATTGGGGATATTTAGGCTTCTTGCCTAAATAACCACTGGCAGATTTATCCCCTGGCTTTCTCTTTCCATTTTGGTTCTTCTTCCAGTGGGGGTTGCTATTTGGAGGTTTCTGACCTCCCGACTGATCCTGACTCTTGCTGGCGGTCAGTGGTTGGCTCTGTGGGTTCATCTTCTTTAGATAATGCTCAGTAATAAGGGCACTGCTGAACAGCTCCTCTGTGGTCTGGGGCCTATTCACGCCACCAGCTACATTCAGAGCTATCTCGGGCCTAAGCATCTTGAGCATTAATCTGACCCTTTCTTTCTCTGTACTGACCAACTCCGGACATAATCGTGCCAGTCGGTTAAATTGCTTAACGGCATCGTTGACTGAGAGATTTCCCTGCCGGAATTCAGTGAACTCATCAAAATGTCTGTTTGTGACTCGCATATTAAAGAATTCCTCCAGAAATTCGGACTCAAAGTCCTTCCACTTCATCTGGTCCACTGATCTTCTAGCCTTTACCCGTTCCCACCACATCCTGGCGTCGCCAGTGAGGCAGAACGAGACACATTTAATTTTCTCATGCTCAGGCCAGTCTAATAATTCCACTGTGCTCTCAACTGTCTTGAGCCAGGCCTGAGCATCCCAGGGCTCGCAGGTGCCCGAGAACTTTTCCGGCTTCAGTCTCTGCCACTGAATCAAATAGGCCTCCTGTCGGGCTCCTCGGGCCGGAGTGTCCGGGGGTGCCTGTGCAGTTGGAGGCTCAGTAGGCATTACATTCTGACTTCCCTGCGGGGTTGCAGTGTTCCCCTGCTGGGTCCTCAGAGTGTTTATTATCTGCTGTTGTTCAGTGACCTGACGCTGCAGATCTGTGATCACTTGCATCATATCAGGTGGGGGTACTGTCTCGTTACCCCGATTGCTACGTCTTCTAGCCATGTCTATCATACAGGTGATAATTAAAATAACATAAGAATTATCACTACTTTCATTTGTTATGCAAGCATAAATCATCTCTATATTATGCAAGCATAAATCATCTATATCTCATGCAAGCATATATCATCTCTATATTATGCAAGCATAAAGCATCTCTATTAATATCATTACTGTACATGAAATAATATAAGCGAGTTAGGATTTCTTACTTGGAAGCGGCAGGAAGAAGCTTGATGTGTGTGTGGTGGAGGGGAAATCTGCTCTGATACCAACTTGTAACGCCCGCCCTTATATCTACCCTCAAGGCGGGGTTACGTACATTCAATCATATAGTAATATTTTTTTTTCTATTTCTATCTCCTAGCATGACATTAAAACAACAATGCAAGGGCTTAAGAGAACTAGGTACTAAGCATGCTTGCAAAAATTATTAAGTGACATTATATAACATGATAGGTTCACATATTATTTCACACCATAATATAATCCAATAAATCAAGTATATGAAAATTCCAAGTGTAACTATTATCATGCAATATCAATCCTAATCACTATCATTCATTGTCAAGGAGCATAACATAAGCATAAATATGTAGATATAGAAATCTTTCTTCCCGAGCCACCACCCCACACATCTTCAGCCTCCTGCCTCTTCCTTCCATTTAAGTGTTATCTGCAGCATAAGACAACACATAAACTAGTAAGCACAATGCTTAGTAAGGATCCTGTCCTACTCGCAAAATCCGTGCGAAAGAATATAACATGTACACATAATTAATCATAAGTATAAGTTCATCAAAGCATATCAAACATCTAAGTTTCTAAGCATGCAGTATCAAGTACCATAAGCATACTCTTCACATATAACAAATGTTTTCAATGAATGTTTTCAAAACAATTCCATAATGGTATTACTTAAAAATACATCCATATCATATTGGGCCCTGTTGTGTACCAACTATCGCGCGGAAACTATTGCGCGTTCCCTAATGAATTGGGGTAGCGAGCCACCAATTCATTAGAGCAGGACCCTTCCGTCCTACCGAAGCCACGTTAACATGCACCCCGGATTTATTTAACGACCCCCTTCCGAGTCGGGTACACAACTTAAAAGTAAAATACTTATCATGCTGTTACATATATGCTAAGGAATACTCCATATTCACTCTTATGGGACACACCACTCTTCAAGGGTGCTCATGATCCCGTAGGGACACACCACACAACATAAGGGGTGCTCTTGATCCCATACTTATTTGAGTATCCCTTCAAGCATTTTAACATATCACATGCAATTTCATAAGTGTGCCCCATGGGCTATAAGACATGCTCATACATACATCATATTTCATGCATGTCCATACATACATCATATTTCACACATGTTCATACATACATCATATTTCATACTTGTTCATACATGCATCATATTTCATACATGTTTATACATACATCATATTTCATACTTGTTCATACATATATCATATTCCATACATGTTCATACATACATCATATTTCATACATGCACATACATATTATTTTGCTAAACATAATCATGTCCCGTAGGGTAGTTTAGCCTTCACATATTATTCATGCAACTTATTAAACATAAAGCATATCATGAGATAATTATACAACCCTAAACCTTAGTCCTTCTAGGGTTGGCCGAAACTTAAGCATAGGGAAAATTTAGGGTTTGAACTAAATATTCTCACATACATTCATACAAACACCTTGTATACACTATCTTACAATACATTAAACATGGATATATTTTAGGATAATTCAACCCTCACTAACCCCTTTTTTCTAGGCCTTGGCCGAAACCCATCCAAGTTCTAAACCCTATGTTTTGTTTACAACACATTGAAGGATACATATACACATATACTCTAAGTGCTAAGGGGTTTACTTATGTAACAAAAAGGAACCAAAAGCCTTCCCCAAGGGGGTGGCCGAAACTCCTTCAAGAACAAAACCCTACAATTTTGTTCATAACACCATGAAGAAAAACACATATACATATACCTTAAGTTCCAAAGGTCTACTCATGTATCAAGGGGTAACCAAGGTACCCTTTTTGGGTGTTGGCCGAAACCTTCACAAGGGTGTAACCCTAGGTTTTGTTCACAACAATTTGCATAAACCACATATACATATATCCTAAGTTCCAAAAGTCTACTCATGTAACCAAAAAGGAACCAAGGCCTTCCCTCAAGGGGGTGGCCGAAACCTTCCAAGGGTGAAACCCTAGTTTTTTTCTTCCTTTTGTTCATGCCATCATGAAGAAAATTATCACACATACATACTCTAAGTCTCAAAAGTCTTCTCATGTATCAAGGAAAGAACCAAGGCCTTCCCCTAAGGGGGGTGGCCGAAACATACAAAGGGGAAAAAGTCCCCATTTCCTAAAACAATCAAGGAGAAAACATACTATAACTATTACACTGCAGGCGAGGGGATACTTACATCCTTTCGCTTGATTTTCTCCTTCTCTAACCTCTTAAGATGCCCTTGGTTGAAGGAAGGTGAGTATTTCCCTTATTTGCCTTCTCTTAGCAATCTTGGCCCTAGTAGAAGGCAAGAACCTTAAAGGGTTCTTCTTCCTTCCAATTCCCTAGGGTTAAAACCCTAGGGTTTACTTTTCGAAAATGGAGAGGGAGAAGAAGAGAATTTCGGTGATGAGGGGAGGAAGAAGAAGAGAAAGAGGAAGTTATTCCAACTTCCCTTATTTATACTTTTCTCATGAAAAGACATGTCTCTTCACCTCCCTAGCTTTTAACAAGCATGTTTCTTATTCCCTCTACAAGAAACATTGCTTGGTTCATTGGTTATGACATGGTGAGTGCTTCCTCCTTTTTATCACATTTTGCACTAATCCATATCAAAGCCCATTAAGCCAAGCCCATCATGAAATTTCATAATATTAATTATATTCCATGATTTCACAATATTTTCATAATATTTCATGATAATATTTCATATTTATGAATTCATATATTTCATAATATTCTATGATAATATATCATGAATTTCATAATATTTCATATTTATGAATTCATAATATTTCATAATATTTCATGATACTATTTCATGAATTCCATAATATTTCATATTTATGAATTCATAATATTTCATGATAATATTTCATATTTATGAATTCATATATTTCATAATATTCTATGATAATATATCCTGAATTTCATAATATTTCATATTTATGAATTCATAATATTTCATAATATTTCATGATACTATTTCATGAATTCCATAATATTTCATATTTATGAATTCATAATATTTCATGATAATATTTCATATGGGAAATTTTGGGGCGTTACAAGAAGTGAATCGTTCTAAAGCTGATCTAAGGTCCTTAACTTGAGTTTTCAAGGAGGAGTTCTCTTTCTCAAGTTTTTCAACTTGAGTAGAGGTTCCTTCTTGAACCTTCTCAGTTAAGGATCTAGAGTCAGCTCTCTCTTTCGGGAATTTTACTTCCTGTCGGAGAGATTCGACTCGGAGTTTAGCTTTCGTCAAATCTCGAGAAAGATACGAAATTAACTCATTTAATTGAATTCTTGTAAAACCACTTACAGTTATTTTGCCATCCTCTGAGAATGTAAGTTTGTCGTCGTCCGGTTCCGACTCTGACTCGGTTTCGATTTCTTCTGAGGCGGTTAGGGCTAGCAGGTTCAACTGTGGGACCTCTTCTTCTTCGGAGGAGGAGGACTCGTCCCACGTTGCCTGATGTGCATTCTTCCTTCTAGTCTTCTTGGTCTCCTTTAGGTTCGGACACTCCGTCTTGTAGTGACCCTTCTTCTTGCACTCGTAGCAGGTCACGTTTGGTTTGTTCTTGTCATTTGAGGGTTCAGCTGGTTCTTCCTTTCTTCGGCTGGCTTTTCTTCTGTTGGTCTGGTTCTTCAGTTCTTTGTAGTAGTCTCGGGCCAACCGAACCAGCTTCGGTCGATTTCCCTCGGTGTCTTCTGAGTCTGAGTCTGAGTCAGACTCGGGTGCAGGTGGAGGCTTTTTCTTGGTTGTCATTCCAGCTATACCTGCAAGAAAAGCGATGCCTTTCTCGGCCAGATTGCAGTTAGTCTGCTCATGCAACTCTAATTCAGGAAATAGTTGATCTAACTTTATTTTTGAAAGGTCCCTCGAAACCTTGTATGCATCTACCATAGATGCCCACAAGGTGTTTCTCGGGAAAGCGTTGAGAGCGTACCTTATCAAGTCACGGTTTTCTACCTTGTGACCGATTGTGTGTAGTCCGTTCATTAACTCCTGAATTCTAGCATGGAGTTAGGCTGCTGTTTAGTTGTCATTCATCTTGATCGTGTACAGTTTGTTCAGGAGGAGATCTCTCTTGCTAATTCGAGTGTCGGAAGTTCCTTCATGCAGCTCGATCAGCTTGCCCCACAGCTCCTTGGCGCTGTTGAATGGTCCTACTTGATTCAACTCTTCCTTGGTCAGGCCGCATTGAAGGTTCTAGGTCGCTTTCGCATCAGCTTCAATCCTTCTTTTCAGAGCAGTATCCCACTCAGTGTATGGCTGTGGTACTCCTTCAGCGTTCTTTGGAATCTCCAGCCCGACTGGATGATTATCCACATGTCCACCTGAGTTTTCAGGTGGACCTCCATTCGACTTTTCCAGTAGGAAAAGTCTTCTCCACTGAAAAGTAGAGGTCTGGCTGTGCTGAATCCTTCTTGCATGGTCATTTAACGATTTTATCTGTAAAAGAGAGAAAAGAAATAAAAATCTGTCCCAAGACTTGGTCTTGAATTAGTAGTGCGGGATAAAGAAAATTAAGTATCGAGGGGTGTTGCACCGGTCTCGATTAACGATACGAATTTGAAAAAAAAACGAAATAATTTGACGAAAATCCGAAAAATTCTCAAACTGGTGGTTGCACCAAATTTGAGCTTCCCTGCTCTGATATCACTTGTTGGATCGAGAAGAACGATAGAGGGGGGGGTGAATATCGTAAAACGTTCGGATTTGTAAAAGAGAATTAGCAGCGGAAATAAGTAAAGTAAAACACACGCGAACACCATAATTTTACTTGGTTCGGAGTCGCGGTCGGCTCCTACTCTAAGGCCCACGGTCGTTGACCGTTTACTGCGGGCAATTCTATATGTGCGCAAAAATAGTTTACAAAATGTATTACAAGAATAGTACAGTAAACTTAAAAGCAGCTCTTCGTTACCGACGTCCGGTGTAGATTGTATTTTCGGAGCAGAGGGACGTCGTCGGCGCTTGTATCTCGAGTCGGGAGGTTTCCGGAGCAGAGCGCGGGAGTAGAAGAGCTTGAATGCGTTGGAAGAATTCATTGTTTAGAAGCCTTGGTGTTGGGTGCTATTTATAGCACTTCGGGGCACCCTGAACGTTGGGGGTGCCCCCCCCCACGTGTCAACCGATTCGGAATTACCTCGGTCAGCCCTTCTCCCACTCAAATAGGGCTGAGTATTGACTCTGGGGGCGCCCGGGATGCTGGGGGCACCCTGGTTGACCTTTTCAGCGAGCTTCTCGACTGGATTAGAGTTATCCGCTTCAGTGGCTTGGGTGCGGGGCGCCCGGGAGCACGGGGGCCCGGGAGAACGGGGGCGCCCGGGAGCACGGGGGCGCCCCGCCCACTTAGCTTCCGAGGCGTACTTTTGCTCTTCTTGTTTTGTATTCACCTTGGGGGTGCCCGGGACACTGGGGGCACCTGGGGCACTGGGGGCGCCCTGCTCAGCTGCTGACTCTCTCCTTTGAGGCGTTCTGAGCTGCAGACACTCATTCCTTCGGTCCTGCATCCAGGGTTAGTCCAAAACAACATAGAGCAATCAATTATTAGTTTTATACAGCCTTAGCTGTCTTGGTTCTGACTTTGGGTCTCCAAAATGGAGCCCTAGGTTGAACCGACGCCTACTGTTCCCTTGACGGGGAACGCGCCCTCACCTACTCCTCTCAGGAGAATTTACCTGTTGCCAACTGGCTCCTCCGGTTGGACTATTGCCTAGCGGTCCTTTGCCAGGTCTTGGATACCAAGTTGTCCTTCGCCCGGTGCCTAGCAGTCCTTCGCTAGGTCTTCGGATCCTGGCCGTCCTTCGCCAAGTGCCTAGCAGTCCTTCGCTAGGTCTTGGTTCCCAGGCTGTCCTTTGCCTGGTGCCTAGCAGTCCTTCGCCAGGTCTTCGGATCCTGGCAGTCCTTCGCCAGGTGCCTAGCAGTCCTTCGCTAGGACTTAGGGTTTCAGTGCCTAGCATTCCTTCGCTAGGTGCCTAGCATTCCTTCTCTAGGACTTCAATCTGCACACTCAAGCAACATGTTAGATAACAAATAAGACTTAACTTTTGAACCCTTTGCCATTTATCAAAACACAGGTTCGACTTGGGTGCCGTCTGCACCAACAATATCTTCTAACCATGCCCACGTTAATGCAGATATCCGGTCTCGTACACAACATAGCATACATAAGGCTTCCCACAGCCGAAGTATAAGGAACTGCTTTCATCTCCTCTATCTCCTTTGATGCTTTAGGACACATCTCCTTAGATAGAGGAACTCCATGCCGAAAAGGTAGAAAACCTATTTGGAGTTTTCCATGCTAAAACGAGCTAGGACGGTGCCTATGTATGAAGCTTGAGACAAGCATAACATCCTTTTCTGGCGATCCCTTATAACCTTGATCGCAAGGATGTGCCCTGCTTGTCCCAAGTCCTTCATATCAAACTGTTTGTACAACCATACCTTTACGTCTGATAATATTTTGAGATTGTTGTCAATGAGCAAAATATCATCTACGTATAGTACAAGAATCACCACTATGTTTCTGTTACATCTCTTGTTTACACAAGACTCATCCGGACTATGAATAAATCCATATGACTGGATTACCTCATCAAAGCGGATGTTCCAAGATCGTGAAGCTTGCTTCAATCCATAAATGGACCGATTAAGCTTACACACAAGATGCTCTTTGCCCTTCGCAATGAATCTCTCTGGTTGCTTGATATAGATGTTTTCCTCAAGACTTCCGTTAAGGAAAGCTGTCTTGATATTCATCTGCCAAACCTCATAATCCATATGAGTGGAAATAGATAAGAGAATCCGGATACACTTAAGCATGGCAACCGGTGAAAAAGTCTCCTCATAATCGATACCCTCTTTCTGAGTATACCCTTTCACAACAAGCCTTGCATTGAAGGTCTCTACCTTCTCGTCTAATCCTCTCTTTCTCTTGTAGATCCACTTGCATCCAATGGATTTTACACCATCGAGTGGTTCTACTAGCTCCCAGACCTGATTAGAATTCATAGATTCTATATAAAAATTCATCGCCCTTTGCCAAGATATCGCATCTTTATCTTGGAGTGCCTCGTCATATGTCCAGGGATTAGGTTCATGTTTACCAGGGACCAAGTCCAAAGACTCTCCTAAGAACATGAATCTATCAGGTTGTCTAACAACCCTCCCACTACGATGAGGTACCACCTATGTATCTTCTGTGACACGCGGTGCAGTTACTTGTGGTATGTCCTCCTGTACCGTTGGTACTGAAGTTGGAACTTCCCCTCTTAATTCCTCAAGCATAATCCTACTCATGTGCTTGTGGTTCATCACATAGTCTTCCTCTAAGAATCGGGTATCCCCAGAACGAACCCAGCAACTCGGAGTAACTCATCATCAATCTAACCATCTCCATAAGAGTCCTATTCCTTCGCTATGTCACACCGTTGTGTTTGGGGCGTACCGGGTGCAGACAATTGGGATTGAATCCCAGCCTCTGACAAGTAATTCCTAAACTCTCCCAAGAGGTACTCTCCACCACGATCAGATCGTAGTGTCTTGATACTTTTACCTTGACGTTTCTCCACATCAACCTTGAATTCTTTGAACATATCAAAGCATTCAGACTTACGTCGCATCAAGTAAATGTATCCATACCTTAAATAATCGTCTATAAAAGAGACGAAATATTCAAAGCCACCTCTAGCCTGGATAAACATAGAACCATACAAATCAGAATAAACCAATTCTAACACATCTTTGGCTCTATACCCCTTGGCCTTGAAAAGGCCTCTTGGTCATCTTACCTTCCAAGCAAGATTCACAGGTTGGGAAGCCTTCCACCACCAATGAACCCAAGGGCCCATTGACTATCAACCTTTGAATCCTACTAAAGTTAATATGACCAAAGTCTTTTGCTCATCTTCGAAGGTTCTTTTCTCTTATTTTGGTTAGACGATGAGTTATTTACTTCTATATGCATCGTGGGAGATTTTGGTTTAAGAGTGTACAAATTGCCAATCAACACACTTGAACAGATAATCTCTTTATTCCTTTTTATGACAACTCTATCATTAAAAGAAATAGAATACCCATCCTTTATTATTTTAGAAACTGAAATGAGATTCTTTCTAAAAGTAGGTACATAAAGGCAATTTCTCAAAACCAAAATTTTATTCCTATCAAAAGACAAATAAACATCTCCCACTGCAATAGCCGCCACATCCGTAGCATTGCCCATGTATACAGTAATCACTCCATCAGCTAGTCATCGGGTTTCTTGGAACCCCTGTAAAGAATTACAGACATGATCAGTGGCTCCCGTATCTACACACCAAGTACCGATAGATAACACCGCTAAACATATTTCAACGACCAAAAAAAAAGATATACCTTAATTATTCTTCTGACGGCGAGGACAGTCCACCTTCCAATGTCCAGTCTGCTTGCACGTGTAGCACTTGACTTTCAGCTTCTTCACGCCACCCTGAGGTCTTGTCGCTTTCTTTGTCCCACATTGTTTCTTCTTCTTCTTGCCTTTCGTCTTAGAAGTAGAAACCTTCTGAGCAACCAAAGCATGTGCACTCTGAGAAGAAAACCCTTCTGCCGCCTAAAGTTCTATCAGAAGTTTCGCCAACGAATATGTCCATTTGTCCACATTATAGTTTAGGCGAAACTGCTCAAAACTCCTTGGTAGAGATTGGAGAATGATATTGACCTGGGTTTCCCCATCGATCTCCACTCCAAGGACTTCCATCTCATTTAAACGAGCCACATTTTGAGAACTTGTTCCCTCACGGGCATTCCCTCAATCATGATGGTCGTCATCAAGCTCCTCATTGCCTCTTGCTAGCAGCCTGATTCTGATGTCCTAAAAATTCTTTGAGATTAAACATCATATCATAAGTAGTGGAAAAAGTCTGATGTTGATGTTGCTGGACATTTGACATAGAAGCCAAATTGTGACACTGCGCCATCGTGCCTGCTTTTATTCACTACCTAAAATGTTCCGTCTCCTCTTCATCATAATTCTCGCTAGGCTTTTTACGACAGAACTCGAAAGGTACACATTTGGATTCCGCGACAATCAAGATAATCTCCAGGTTCGGATTCCAATCATTATAGTTAGGGGCAGTAAGTTCATTTTCTTTTAAAATCAAAGCAAGTGGATTGAAAGCCATTTTAAAAAACCTGAGAAACACAATGATCACATACTTTAGATTTCAAAAAAAATATTGATTCCTCAATCAATAAATTTTAAAATCAACTAACACCTTAAAACACTGAGAATGTCGCATGCCACGATAGTATGGACGTATACGAATTCTACATTTGTAAAAGGAGGTTTTACCCATTAATTTTATTATCTTGTCAACCTAACTTTTTGACAAATAAAATTATTAGTTGGTTTCTCTTCGGCCGACAAATAATAGCAGTGACTCAGATGGGGGGGATTATATTATTTGCATCTAAGTGTTTGCCATTACACGATACTAAGGTAATTATCTAGGATTATGTGTCGTCCGATGGGGAAAATCACACGCTCCTAAATAACTTCCTATAATCATGTCTGACCTAGTGATCCGCAAAACAAGCTCATCCGATATGGGGGAAGGCACTCGGAACTAATGCGCAAGCTTCTTCGCATCACATGTCAAATTAGTAATGGAGGTCATGGGGCTCTTAGAGTCCCTCTCCCACTTAGTTATTTACAAATGAGGAATTTTCACATGCTTGCACGACAAGCATATAAACTAAAAGCAATAAATAAGAAAAACTAATTTTTCCAACAATTATGGTTTTTATCTTCAATTTGCCTCCAGTCGTGTCGCCACCTGGTCTACTCCTCCCTACACCATGCGCAAGCCACCATGAAGGGATCTCCGAACCGAGATAAAATTCTATTTTAATTTACATCCATCGATCCTATACTCCACAAAGGAGTGTACAACAAGTCTAGATCGAAAGTAAATCAAAAAGCGTGGCTAAACAATTGCCGTATTTAATTATAAAAATTAAATACTAAATCTAGCCTCGTCAACCATGAGGATTCAAATAATATTACACACATGCACACACAATCACATACACACATATTTAGCCATAATAGTCGGATCTCGTGCCTGCAACTAAAGAGTTAGCCTATGCACATCCTACTATTATCCGGCAAAATAAAATACATGATAAAGTGTAAAAATGTAACAGAATCCAAAACACACAAAATCGGAAACCATTGGCTCTGATACCAATTGTTGGGTTCCGAGGAGATTTCGGGTTGCACATGGGAAACCTCTCCATGTCCACGGATTAAAATTTTTAATCCAAATGGAGAATAATCTCCCAAACGACCATCTCATCATCGTGGTAACCGATTCGAGCGACCGCATGAACAAATGTGTTGTTCTAGCAATCAATCTCGTCCAACCAATTAGCCGCGGAATAGATGATGCGTGGATCACCGATTTTTGTGTTTATCATCGTGGTCCAAGATAATTAATCACAATTAATCAAACAATAATTAACATGTAGTTAATTATCAACATGAAATAATAGCAAGATCACAGAAAAGGAACCAAACAAGAATTATACCATCTTATTTACCTCGCTATCTTCTATTGTATGACCCTACCTCTTCTTGGACGTTGTGTGGGAGATGATCTACCAAGAACGAAAGTCACCAAGGCACTTTCTCCCTCCACCAAGCTTTCTTCTCCTTCCCTTTGCTATGCGTCGAAAACCCTAGCCACTAGGGAGTTGTCGCCGGCCACCAAAAGAGGATCTCCTCCTCCTAGCTTGCATCGGCTACCAAGGGAAGAAGAAAGGAAGAAGTAGAAGAGAAAGAAGAAGGAGAAGACTCTTCTCCACAAGCCAATCCAAGCCACAACCCTCCTTCCTTCTCTCTTCTTGTCGTCGGCGCCTAGCAACCTAGTTGCATCGCTGCCGGTACACCTCCTCCTCTCCAACCTTGCTGTCATGAGGTTTAGGGAAGAAGGGAAGAAAAGGATGATGAGAAGATGAAGAAGAGTTAAGCTTCTTCCTTCCCTTATCCTTGTGCCACTTCCCTTCTCTTCCCTTTGCTACCCGCCGACCACAAGATAACCTAGGAGAGAGAGGATGAGAGAGGAGAGAAAAGAGAGGCTCTAGGGTTGATTTGGATGAATTGGATGCCTTGGTCTCATGACACATGAAGTATATATAGGGCCACAATAGGGACCATGAGGAGGAGTTGGGTCTTGGCCACCTAATGGATCAAAGCCCAATCCATTAATGATGATCCATTCCACTAGAGGATCACCATTGATCTACCTCACCAACCCCCATATTTAAATATGGGCTCCACCTATTATGAGTACAAGAACTCCCGTGTTTAAGATATCGAATGTCTGTTAATTAATTAAATTACTGACAATTTAATTAATTAACATCTAACTCCTTGAGTAGTACCACTCAACCTTATCATCATGTCGAACCAAGTCCACCTACAGGATTTAATATGATGAACTTTATGAGCTCCTTAAGGGGACATCATCAACTCGACTCACCAGGACACAGTTTCCTTTTATAATCAATGACACATCATGTAAATAATATTATTTCTCAACTTACCGGGCCTATCGATTTAACAAATAAATCTCGCCCATTGGTAAATCAAATAAATAAATATTAAGTACATGTGCCCGTTATTATATCGGGATTAAAAGCATGTACACCATAATATCTGAGGTATGATTCAATTATATAGTCAGTATAAATTAAATCACCTCTATATTGGTCCTGATCAATACACACAAAGTGTACTAGTGTAATTCTATGGTCAGGATAAACCAATACCAAATTACACTACAATCATCTCAATGGTTTGTCCAAAACCATCTCGGTTGTGAGCCTCTACTTATACTCTACAAGGAACTGATAACATGATCTTCTGTATGACACCACACACCATGTTATCTACAATGTAAAGTATTAGACAATATGCACATAATTAACCAATAAATATGCAATCAGTAATCATGTGATTCTCTTTCAAAATGTAGATGTCTATATAAAAGCAAGGCTTTCAGTATACATCCTAAGACTCCTTGCGTGCTTCTATAGTCAAAATATTGATAATACATCCAAACCTGATTGTAGTACTAAGGTGGATGAGGAACAAGCAGTTGTAATTGGAAGTACTCATGCTGCTCAGAACTTTGTTGAGATTGAAATAAACTTTGGAGTTATGTAGAACTATTAGCAGTTCTTTGGGATAAATGACACATTGTAGCTAGATGGGTCATGCTCCCATATACTCCATAAAGGTACTCATGCTAATCAACATCTGACTCATCATCCTCAATTTGAGGTTGCACACTAGGAGGGAGAAACCTAGAAGATATGGGTGTGTAAAAATCGATCAAAGGTATGTTACTCATGTTATAGCTCATGGGCTCATGTAAGGAAAAAAACTATAAACAAAATGTAGAAATAAAAAACTTGGAGAGAAATGTGGAAATAAAAACAAGCGAAATGGAAAAAGAAGTTATAAACAAAAACAAAGAAAAAGGTATTTAGACTAGCTAATTTGGTTATCGACTAATGTTAATGTGAACAGCCCCTAACAATGGTGTCAAAAACTTGATGTCGTCCCACAAGTGCACGGTAACATCATCAAGTAGTATAAAAGATTATCGTATCCACAGAGATTGTTGATTAAGCACTAGTCGATTTTGCAAGGCAAACTATCTAGATGTCGTAGGGTTGGATTGAGAACAACTTGCTTTAGGAAGGAGGAGAGAAGAGAAGAAGACAGAGGGAGAGAGAAGATAGAGCTTTGGTCCTTGGGGAAGGATGAATGGGAGGAATCTAAAATTTCAATTTTGCTAGAATGCTAGTTGATTCCCTATGGATTGTTCATATCCTAATCTCCATGTCTATGTTCTTGTAGAGATCCTAACTAAGTACCAGTGTTAACCCTGCAAAAGTGTATCGAAGTGCTCCCCCCTTAGGGATCTAACGTCATTAAGTAGAGTAGGTAACCTAGAGAGTCCGATTTAAGATAACCCTTTGTCACTAAATACCACTGGTCATACATCTCTAGGTTACGCTAAATACTTCCTAACATGGGATAGGGGTTGACCTCCATTTCCAAGCAATGCTCGAGATGTCTGGTTAAAGGTAGTCTCTGTCACAAAGGCTCCCTGGTCATACGATCTCGGATACTCCCTCTAAGTGGCAGGCAAACCCTTGCAACTACATGTATTCATCACACAAGCATTTCAACAAACATATAGAAGGCAACATACATATAAAATATGCATGGATATCTTATTGAAATAGGAAATGCACAAATATATAGTTCATACAATATCATCACATTATAGTTATCTCCTACATCCTAGATATGGAGAATCTATATCATCACAAGGAGAACACAACAAAAAGAAAGGAAATAAAGTAATCACTAACCCTAGGAAAAGAGGGAGAGGGAGTAGAAAGCTTATCATTGAATATGGTCTTCTTGGAGTGACCCCTTGATCTGGAGGTGGATGGCTCATTGAGGAGGCGAAGACACTGCTATAGGGTCTCCCATAGAGGAGAGAACCCTTCCCCAAGGCAAGAGGACAAAGTCCAATCCAAAAATTCCTCAAAAAGGGAGAAGGGCACCCCTTTATAGGGGTGTTGCACGGCTCGTGGCTCGAGGTAGTGTGGTATGGAATGGGGTGGTCGTACGCCACACAACCCTAGGGCATGGGGATGTGTCGAGGGGCATGACCCCGCCATGCCCCTTATGGCACAAGGGACACAGGGTAGTGTGAGCTCACACGGCCCCAGTCTAGCTCTGGTTCTAGCTCCAATTTCGGTGATTGTCTTGGTCCATTTCTTATCCATTTCGCTGTGAATCACTCTCTATCGAATACGCAAATAAGAATAAGTAAAAACAAGTGAATGAGCATCAAAACAGGCATAGAAATACATCTAATATATGCTCATTACCTCACATGATGGGCTTGGCTTCTAATTGTCGACCTGTTCCTAGGCGTAACCTTGACATGGAAGGGGCCAAGATAGTCCCTGACCATCATTGATCAGAACCTCCTTGTAGTTTGTACATATTGTTGGAGTTAAGAAGGTGAAAGGGAAAGACAATCCAATTTACATACATGCAGCGTTCTTCTATGATTTCTTACTGTCAACAATGGTATCAGAGATGTTTGTTAGAGGAGAAATGCCTAGAACGGATAAGATTTGAGCAACAAAAATCACGATTTTGTGATTTCTTATGTCGTTGAGAAATCACGATTCCCATCAACAGGTGAAACTCGAGAACACCTGGGGGGGCCATCAGGACATCTCTTCCTGAAGTGAGTCATTTTAACTTGCATCCCAACTTGGCCTCCACTCGGGTGATAGTCAAGAGTAGTCGGGAACAAAACTTCCCAACTCGACTTCCACTCGAGAGTAGTCGGGAATGTGTCTTAGGTGGTCCGCTCGAGAATGTTCAGGTCCGTTTGGGAGAATTAATCCCAACTCGACAATCAAGATTCTCTAGTCGAGAGTTGGGACTCAATGTTCGAACTTGGGTCAGGACTTAGCACTCGGAGTTGGGGTCAAGTCGGAGTTGGGGTAAGCTTGGGACTCGGTACTGGAACTCGAAAGTCTGAAAGCTTAGCTTGAGCTAGGTTTGGATTAAATTAGACAAGATTTATTCTAATGGGCTAGATTTAATCCAACATACATTGGTTTGATCAAACGAACATGAGTTTGATCAACAAGTCTGACTTAGACTTAAATGTGTTTAAGTTAAGACAATAACATTAGGATACCCAAATTAGATCAGTTCTAATGAGGACAAGGAAATAAGCTAATGTTTTACATCTAGTTTTCCCAATTGATTAGTCCAGTATCTCAGTCAACTGGAGTTCCTCAAATAAAGAAAATTTATTTTTCTTATTTGCTTATAGATTTTGTGTGTTTGTTTTATGCATGTATGTAAATTGAAATTAACCAGTTTAGTTTTGTACTGACAATATTATTCTAGATGCCAAGGATGAGATGCACAATGACCCATCACGATGTGCAACTGAATGAGCTAAGGGAGGCGATTGAGGAAATAGAGAATGATCCAGGATAACCAGGATAGTAATGACAACTATCATAGTATTTTTTTTCTTAAGGGAGTGGTGTTAGCTTATCTACTTTATTAGAGTTATGTTGTTATTACTGTTGTCATATACTAACCAAATTAGCTCATTAAGTTTATGAAAGTCATATAATATAACTAATGTTATATACAAACACAGATATTTTATGAAAAAGTTATATTATATGTTAATCAGCTTGAAAATGGTTAATTCATTTAATGATTAGTTCATGTTTAATATAAATAATTAGTTCATATTTAATAATAATGATTTGTTCATATTCAATATAAATGATTAGTTTATTTAATGAATAGTTCATTTAATAGGATCTGTATAATAGAATTGATCAATATTGATTAGATTGGATCTATGAATGATGAGTAGAAACTTAGTTATTACTTGATTTTGTAAACCAATTCTAATTTACAATGAGTCAATCATTAATTACATGGATATAAATTACACTGAATCAATAAATAATATATTTATTTATGATAGATTATGACAACTAAAACATCAGCTAGCTAAACTCAACAAGAGAGAGAAACTATATGGGGATGACTATAAAATATAGTATCTCAATATATAATATGTTCTTAAGGAACAAGAAGTTCTAGAGCCTATAAATCAGTTTATGGAAGAACCTGCTGATAGTTCAACAGCACAACAGAAACTTAATCTTAATGTCTATAAGGCATTAAAAAAAAAGACTTCACTACTAAGGGGATATTGATTAGTTCAATGATAGATGACCTAGTATTTGAATATGAGTCTTTACCATTAGCTCATGCCGCCTAGGTTGCCCTAAGAGAAAGTATAGTAGATTTAGTTTAAGCAAGTTTCGTCAACTAACAATTAAATTTGACAGTTGCAAAAAGTGTTTGAATGTTAACATTGCCCAACATTTAAGAGAGATGACGAATATAATTCGGGAGCTAAAGGTTGCTTTTATTATTGCTCATCTACTTTCTTTTCTTGATTCTAGTCTACATTATCTACCCCTTCTTATCATTTTATCAGTATAATTACTTCCTTTGGTTTGGAGATCTACTCTTTGTATATTTACATTAACAGGATACGATATACGATATGGAGAGAAAAGCAGAAATGGAGCAGAACAGAAGTCTGAGCCAGAAGCAACTAGGGCCTAGCTGACTTGGTTGTGTGCCACACAGACCGGTAACTCCATTTGGCATGGTTGTGAGGGCACCTTCATGGCTCGGTCGTGCCACTCCTGCCGAGAGCATCACGGCATGCCCATGTCATTTGCCACAGGTTATGTAGCTCCCTTCTCCGAGACCTGCATGGCACTGCCGTGCAAGGTGGCACGATTGTGCTACCTCTTCGTTGACTGCATGGTATGACAGTGAAATTTCATACGGTCGTGCCTCTAGGAGGAGTAAGGAGAACACCCCCCCCCCTTGCTATAAAAGGGGCTTTACTACCTTTTTTTTTATTTACAAGGGGTATTTAGGCTTGCGCCCGACTAATCCGCTTGGTTGACCGGCCCTGCCCCACAACCTTCAACGAGAGTCCCCACCAATCAACGAGGGTAAATCGTGGGACGGAGACACGTGGCGACTTCACCACTGATGATATCGGTACCCGATGGCCCGACCAAGCAGCAGCATGTGGCGATTTCTTCCGTTAGCATACTGCGAGCTCTACCAGGGAGGAATCGAACCCGGGAAGTGAGGGATTACCCAAGTGAGAGATTACCAATCACACCATGCCCGCGGGGGCGCTTTACTCCCCTTTGCTTAGAGAGGAAGTTTCTCCCCTTGGGAGCTCCACCCTTTAGAGCCACCACTCATCTCCGACAACTCCCCAACAATCTGAGGGCTTCTCTATTGTCATCCACCTCTCCACCGGCCGAGGATTGGTTTCAAAGACTTTTTGCTTCAACTGGCTAAACATTTCTCTCTCCCTCTCCTTGTTTGGATTGTAGAGTGGTTTCTTTGATGTCGGGCCTAAGGAGTAGTTGTGATGTGTATATGATGAAACCCTATGAATATGCTTATATCTTGTGTTGATGATATGTTTATGTTTAATACTTGTTTGATTGAATGCTTAGATCTTTTGAGTTTTTGCTTTAATATAGTGTTTGATTGAATGAATATATGGAATGGTCACCAACTAGGGGATATGCTCAAGATTTGTATACCCAAGGAGTCCTATGTGACCAGGGTAATCCTTGAACTGGACAATCATGAGTGTTACCTTGAAATTGAGACTACTTCCATATAAGGAGGTGTTGAGGCAATCCGTGATCCGAAGTGATCATGAGTTTTGATGTTTGGGCAAAAAGTTTAAGTTAGGTTTACCCTTGTGTTCTAATATGTGTATGTTGAGTGTGCAGGATGTATAGGTTACACATATGGACTTGACTGGATGGCCTCAGTACGGTGAAGGGTGGCATGGAGACAAGTTGTGGGCTTGTGTGCGCACCTGAGGGACTATGGAGAGCAGGGACGATGAGCTGAGGGGCGCGGACTTCGAGGCATGCGTGAAAGATGGCATAGAGGCAAGTTGGAGGCTTGCGTGCATCCGAGGGACGGGAGCCGAAGATGAAGAGGGCGCGCGAAGATAATAGTCGAGGCTGCGGATGAGGAGTCAGTCGAGTCATGAGGGTACGAGTGCTGTGTGATTGTACTCGGGAAAGTCCTAGGGTTTGAGTGCTGAGAGAAGTGTACTCGAGAAGGGAAATCCTAGGTGTGTGAGTGGGGCAATCGACTGCCATTTGGGCAGTCGACTGATGAAACTCACAGAAAGGTTCTGGCCGGGGGACAAATCGACTGCCCTGGGAGCAGTCGACTGGTAGTGGCTGGTGAGTTGGCTGAAAATTCTAACATTGGGGTTGCAATGGTCGATTTTCAGTGGCACCAGTCGACTGCCCTGGGAGCAGTCAACTGATGGCGAGGGTTTCAGTTTTAGTTCTATTTAAAGAGGACTTCGGTGTGGCTGAAACCCTTGACGAATTTTGTCTTGGTTAAAGATAAAATAGTAGTCTTTATGCTCAGAGGTTTGCTTGGGATTGTGGCGAGATTTCTCCACCCACAAAGAGCGATAAGAGCTAGCCGGAGGTTATTCGGGGAGTGATCCACCGACGGATTCTTGGATTAGTCACCCGTCCGGGGTGGATTCCAAGTAAATCTGGTTTGTTAGCGTTGTTTATTGTTGTTAGTTTTATTTTGTTTGTATTTCCGCTGTGCAACTAACAACGTAGGTGAAAAGAATCAAAGAAACACTATTCACCCCCCTAGTGTACGGAATTGATCCAACAGGAGGGACCTAAATGGCACTTAATGGGTTTTCCCTAATTCCATGTTAGGAGGTGACTTGTATAACCTAGAATGTATGATTGGGGAGCCCTCTATGACAAGGGTAATCATTTAACCGGACATTCTAAGTTACATCATCTATCTAATGACACTGAATGCCCATAGGAAGATACTTCGGTATGGCATTCATGAGGACACACTGATAATTATTTAGACTTCCTACGAAGAATGAATGTTGAGACTGAGGAATTAGCTAACCATGGGACATCAATAACTATACAACAAAACCTAGAACTTAGGACATTCTTCCCACACGAGTTTTCATCACTCAATTCTCTAGCTCTCCTCACGCTCTCTCTCTAGCTCTCCCTCAGTTTGCAATCACTCACACTTCTGGCATCACTCAATCCTCTAGCTCTCCTCACGCTCTCTCTCTGCTCGGCACTCATGTTAAAGTTAACTTGTCTATATGTCAGCATTATCTTACTAGAAGAACAACTAAGAGACCCTTTGGTAAGGCTATTAAAGTTGAACCATCATTGCAATTAATTCATTTTGATATTTGTGGTCCAATGAATGTAAAAGCTAGACATGGAAATGTTGGTGCAGTTTGCACTAACGGTTAACTCAAGTTTTGATGTATGACAAAGGGTTAAAGTTAGGTGTATTATTTTCTAACCTAGTTCTGAGTGTGCAGGATCGAAAGACTTAAGAACTATCTCCAAGCTAATGTCTAAGGTGGTGGAGTATTGGCAAAAGTCCAGTTGGGCCCGAGGGGTTGTTTGCTGGTCGAAGTCCAGGATGTTGGAGTCCTAGCAAAAGTCCAAGGTGGTGGAGTCTTGACAAAATTCTAGTTGGGCCCCAGGGGATGTCTGCTGGTTGATGTCCGAGTTGGTGAAGACTCAACAAAAGTCATGGTGGGTCATGGAGCAGAGTACATCTGCACAAGGTAAATGAGGTAAGTCACTGGAGGAACAAATTTCGGTGAGGACGAGTCCCAGTTAAGGATTTTAGGCACAGTCTAACTTAGAACCATTTCAGATCTCTAAGTTGAGGCCTCTGACTAGATCCTGGTCTTGGGAAGATAGAGTGTATTAAATACACATTACATTTAGTCCATGTTGTGTGTTTACAAATCTTATTTTGCAGGGTATATTTATTTTTGGACTAACTTAGTTTTGTATGTAACGCCCAGAAATTTTTCAAAATTTTCCAAAATAAAAAGAAATATAAAAATTTCTTTTGTGGAGTAAAAAGGGGTCGAAGCCAAGGCTCGAACCAAGGACCCTTAGTTTAATATTAGTTTAAATTTCCATTAGGTGGTGGTAAAGCATCACATTGGAATATGGAAACAATTTAAGATATGTGTAAGCAAGCACCTAAGCACCCCTTCATGGGAGTTGCTTCAACTTCCACTTAGTATATAAAGGAATAGAAAGAAGAGGAAACAAAAGGTTTCCTCACTTCTTCTTCCTCTTGAGTAAGAGAACCTAGGGTTTCTCTTTTCTTCTTTGTGCCTAAGTATTAGCGACCGTGCGAAGGACGTGGACGAGGGGTAGATCTCGAAGGAAGCTTCCACACTAGACCTTGCACTTAGTATAGTGAGTTAGTAAGTAACAAGGTAAGTAGATCACTCACCTGCAGTAAAAGTTGTTCTTCGTATGTTTTTCGTAGAACTTGATTATAAGCCTTTTGTGTGTATGATCTGAGTATAGCAAGACCAAGGTCTTGATTTGCCCCAAAATGAGTTTTGGGATTAGGGCACGCAAGGTGCTCGATGAAAGTACAGAGTAAGACCAAGGTCTTACTAAGTCCTAGAACAAGTTTTGGGATTAAGGCACGCAAGGTGCATTAATGTAAGTACAAGACCAAGGTCTTGATGTGTCCCAAAATAAGTTTTGAGAACATTACTTTTTAAGTGCAAAGAATATGTAAAGTGTAAGCATTATAAGTACAAACATTACATGTTTTAAGTATATTACTTTTTTTAAGTGACATGTACCGGGCCGAGACCCACGAGAGATCTAAGTGAGCTTAGTAGAGACGCTCTAGTAGGGTTCGGTGGCTAGCTACCCCAAAACCTATTAGGGATGCGCACATTAGTACTATGCCAGGTCCCAAAAGCAAGATGTTTATCTATTTTGAAGTATAAGAATATAAAAGTTTTTCAAGTTTTCAAAAAGCAAGCATTGATTTCAGCATGTCAAGCATTTTCATAAAAGTCTTCATTAGCAAGCATGTATATGAACTGTTCAAAAGGATTTAAAACCCAAGCATGGTTAAGCATGACATTTGCACTAAAGTTATCATGTACTAGTATTTCCAGTTACATGTGTTTTGAAGCAAGTATTCTTTTAACCAAGAGCATGTTTAATATCGATTGCATGTTTTGTGAGAGTAGAATCTATTTACTAAGTAATTTGCTTATAGTTTGCATCCTTTTACTGCAGATAAAGGTAAAGAAAGGATGTAAGTGTAACGACCCGGAAAATTTTTCTAATATTTCTTTAAAATATTGAGCATGTCTAGATAATTTTCTGAGGGACCTAGGAACATTAACACGAATTTTAACCTAGAAATCCATGCTTTTTCCATTTAAATTGGGGAAATAGACACTAATGGGCCTTATATGGGTTTTCTAGTACCATGATTATTGGTGAAACATAGATAAAAAATTTATAGAAATATAAAAGGATTTTAATGAGAAATATTAACATAATTATGGGGGAATTTTTAAGGGATTTTCGAAATAATAGAAAAATAAAATAAAAATAAAATGGAAAATTAGTGCATGCACCAAGGATTGAACCTTGGAACTCTTGTACAACCATGCATGCTCTAACCAATTCACCTAGAAAGGGAGTGCTATGAGGAAATGAAGTGGATTATGGTTAAGGCTTAGGGAAAATAAAGAGTCACCAAGGGAAGAGACACCATGACTCTTCACTTACCCTCCTTAATGTGTTATAAAGAGGGGGAACGGGACTTACTTCCTTCCTTCCATCAAATCCACTTATCTTCTTCCTCCTCCCTCACTCTAGCCGAAACCCCAAGAGGGGATTCTCCCTTGGAAAAGGTTCGCCTAAGGCTCCATCTCCAAGATCCAAGGCTTTTACAAGGGTACAAAGGCTAGGGGTGGTCAAGAGGCAACAAGATCTTCATCCTTCTCCCAAATCTAAGGTCTATAATCAAGATTAACCAAGGTAAGACTCCCTCACCTGTGGTATAATAGCTCTCTTGAAGTTTACCATGATATGAAAGTCTTGTTTGAATTTTATGTTGGAAAAAAAAAGAAAAGAGCCATGAAACCTAACCTAGGTTTCGGCCACTAGGGTTTTTGGGGTCCAAGTTGATGTTAAAAATCTTACTCATGCTTTCTAATGTTTTTCCATGATGAATATAAGTTAAAATAAGATTTAGAGAAATTTTGGGGACCCTAGTATCCCCTAGGGTTTCGGCCAACCCCATGAACCCATGGGTAGGGTTGGATCTAAACCTTCAAGTATGTATTTTGTGAATTATCATGATATAAGGGAGATTGAGGATGACTTATGTGAATTTTCACAAGGCTTTGTGACCCTATAACTTTCGGCCAAGTGGGGGTCTAGGGCAAAGAGTTAGGGCTTACCTCAAGTAAGGGTCCTAATAGCTCCTATGGTATGGTATGGAAGGCGTTAGATGTTTAATTGGAAATTCTATGAATTTATTCATGCATCCATGGCCCCTTATATGTTTCGGCCAACCCTAGAAAATAGGGCTGGGGTTAGGGTGAACCCTAATCATGAGCCTAAATGGCTTCTTATGGCCCTATAGGTAATGTATGGTTGTTACTTTTCCTTATGCTACCTTACATGTAATTGAATGATGGAACTCCTCCCTTATAGGTTTTGGCCAAGCAAGGTAACTAGGGTTTGGGAGGAGTTAGGGTTTGAAGAATGATGGTTTATGGTTTATTATGAAGTATATATATATATTCAAGCATGCGGTAGAAATTAAGTTACCTATAACCCTAACCTTAAGCACCATATTTCATGTTTGTATGTTTATGATTGGATGCCATGCTTAATAGGGTTATTCATGAATGTCTTATGTTCTATGCCATGCACTTGGATAGTAGGTAGCATGTTTATGGAAGTTTTACCTATGCATGCTTGTGAGAGATACCATACTTATGTATGAAATGCAATGCTTACCTTATGTATTATGACCATGCAAGCTCCATGGATTAGGAGAAATGGTTTATGTAAATATATCATGTGCAATGGATATAATGCAATGCTTACCTTAGATGCCATGATCATGCAAGCACTAGGAATAGGAATGATGTTTTATGTAAGCATGCCATGTTTTATGAATGAAGATGCATGTCATGTTTATGAATGAAGATGCATGCCATGTTTATGAACAAAGATGCATGCTATGTTTATGAATAAAGATGCATGCCATGATGTATGAATGATGAAGCATGTGATGTATTTTACTTTATGAATGAGCTTGTACCGGACCGAAGTATGGGTCCAAGGGATGGGCACCTTAAGAACGCCCCGGTTCTGGACTACCGACTATGTTGTCCATGGTTCTGGCACTACCAAAGCTGTGCAACAGGGATGGGCACCTTAAGAACGCCCCAGTTTTGGGACTATCGACTATGCTATCCTTACCCTAGTAGGTCGGGGCTCGCTACCTCGTATTTACTTAGGGATGCGCGCTTATGATGAATGTATGTGGTACAAGCCGGGGACCCCCAATGATGTTATGATTATGTTTAAGTATTTAAAAGTATGATTTTAAAAGTTAAGCATCCTTATGTATATGCATTAGACTCATGCATTCATTCATGTTATGCATTCTGCCATGATAGTAATGTCTTATGCTTATGTTTCATGTCAAGAAAATATGCATGATAGTAAACGCTTTATGCTTATGTTTATGTTTATGCCACGTATCATGCCATGCTAGGAATATTTATTTATGTTTAAGTTTATGTCATGTATCATGCCATGCTAAGAATGTTTAATTATGTTTATGTTTATGCCATGTATCATGCCATGCTAGGAATGTTTATTTATGTTTAAGTTTATGCCATGTATCATGCCATGCTAAGAATGTTTATTATGTTTATGTTCATGTCATGTCAAAATATATGCTAAGTGATCCCAGATGCTTATGTTCTAAGTAGAGCACCAAGTATATTAATGTTTCATGTGCTCATTATTAAGTGATGAATGGTTTTAGTGAGTAGGAAAGAGTCTTACTAAGCCTGTGTGCTTATAGTCTTATTTTCTTATACCGCAGATCACACAAGGGGACAGTAATGAAGCAGCAGGAGGGCAAGAATGCATGTGTGTGGTAGTGACTTGGCCAAGAAGACAATATGTTTACTCGTCTTATGCTAGAACTTTACCTTTACTACTTATGTGCTTGAATGATGACTTATGTGACTCTATGACATGATGCTAAGTATGACATGATATGATGCTAAGTATGAAGTTAATATGCCAAGTTCCCATGTCGTCATGTTAGGAATGGTAGTAGGTACAGGTAGGTGTAAGTTTAAAGTTTTTCCGCTGCATTATGATGTCCACCTGCCCTACCCATGTTAACGTAACGCCGCTTTATGGAAAAAAAAGAGGGCGTTACAGGTTGGTATCAGAGCAGTTGTCATCTCACTACACACACATCAAGCCCTCTTCCTGCCGCTTCCAAGTAAGTACCTTTCTGCATATTTTATGATAGTAAGCACTTCTAGGATGTTTTATGGTTTTGGGATATGCAAGTATGAACGATGTTTATGATGAAAAGTACTTTAGGATATATAACGATGAACGATATTTTATCTTCTTTTATGAATTAAATATTTAGAATAATATAGGGGTAGAAAAAAACTGATATTGACCAATTAAAGGGAGCCACTATTTTCTCAAAAATTGATTTGAGGTCTGGTTACCATCAAGTTAGAGTAAAACAGGAGGATATTCCAAAGACGGCTTTCCGAACAAGGTACGGGCACTTTGAGTTTGTGGTTATACCCATCGGCGTGACGAATGCTCCCACTATGTTTATGGACCTTATGAATCGGGTATTCTCGTCGTTCCTCGACAAATTTGTGATAATCTTCATCGACGATATCCTTATTTATTCGAGGACCCATGAAGAGCACGCTGAGCACCTGAAGATAGTATTAGAGATTCTTCTGGAAAAGCAACTGTACGCAAAATTTTCCAAATGCGAGTTCTGGCTCGACCAAGTGGGCTTTTTGGGTCATATTATTTCCAAAGACGGAGTTATGGTAGATCCAATAAAGATTGAAGCTGTGAATAACTGGAGCCGGCCGAAGAACGCCAACGAAATCAGAAGTTTTTTTGGGCTGGCAGGCTATTATAGAAAATTTGTGGAGGACTTCTCGAGGATTGCAGCCCCTTTAACGGCTCTCACCCGGAAGGATAAGAAGTATGAATGGACGGAAAACTGTGAAAGGAGTTTCTTGGAACTAAAAAGGAGACTTACAAGCGCTCCAATCCTTACCCTTCTGGAATGTAATCAGAGCTTCGACATGTATAGCGATGTCTCCAAACTAGGACTTGGAGCTGTACTTATGCAGAATGGAAAGGTTATTGCCTACGCCTCTAGACAACTCAAGGAATATGAACAGAATTACCCCACTCATGATCTGGAACTGACCGCGGTGGTCTTCGCTCTTAAAATATGGAGGCATTATCTATATGGAGCACAGTGTAAGATTTATACAGACCACCAGAGTCTGCGATATTTCTTCACTCAGAAAGAACTGAATATGAGACAACGCCGATGGCTTGAGTTGGGGAAGGACTACGACTGCGAGATCTTCTACCATCTAGGGAAGGCAAACAAAGTGGTCGATGCACTCAGCTGGAAGTCAAGTGCCACCTTGATGTCCATAGCCATATTACCCCGACCACTCAAAGAAAAAATTATGAATTTTGGGGTCGAGGTCATCTCCGGACGACTTTCCACCATGACCATATCACCCACGCTATTTGAAGACATATTGGAAAAACAAAATGGTGATCTGGGTCTTCAGAAAATAAAACAGGAGATCCTAGAAGGAAAGGGCGATGGTTTTCATATCGCCAAAGGGGGAGTACTCTACCTTAGGGATCATCTATGTATTCTTAATGATCCGGAGCTTCGAAGGGAAATACTGGCAGAAGCTCACGGAACCCCTTATTCGATGCATCCAGGATCCACCAAGATGTATCAAGATCTGAAGGAGAAGTTTTGGTGGTCCGGTATGAAGAGGGATGTGGCTCAGCATGTTAGTACTTGCATGACTTGCTAGCAAGTAAAAGCAGAACACCAGCGACCTGGAGGAGTTCTGCAGCCACTCGCAATTCCAGAGTGAAAATGGGAAGACATCTCTATGGATTTTATTTCAGGGCTTCCCAGGACTACGAATGGATATGATGCGATTTGGGTAATTGTGGGCAGGCTGACGAAGTCTACTCACTTCCTGGCAATCAAGATGACTGATTCAATGGAACAACTGGCTCAATTATATGTTAAGGAGATAATCAGACTTCATGGAGTTCCCAAGACCATCATCTCAGATAGGGATGGTCGTTTTACTTCGCATTTTTGGGAGTGTGTTCAGAAGTCTCTCGGCACTAAATTGCGATTTAGCACCGCCTTTCACCCTCAGACTGATGGGCAAACTGAATGGGTGAATCAAGTACTAGAAGACATGTTGCGAGCTTGTGCCTTGGATTTCAAAGGGAGCTGATGTTGATATCTATGCTTACCGGAATTCGCTTATAACAATAGCTACCAAGCTACTATTGGAATGGCACCTTATGAAGCCTTGTATGGGAGGAGATGTAGGTCTCCGATCTGTTGGTACGAGGGTGGCGAAAAGAAGGAAATGGGGCTCACAACGGATGTCATTGACAACACCACCCGAGCTATACAGAATATTCGACAACGGATAGAGGCTGCTCAGAGCCGGCAGAAGAGTTATGCCGATGTCCGACATAGACCACTGGAATTTAATGTTGGAGATTTGGTGTTCCTCAAAGTGGCTCCTATGAAAGGGGTGACAAGATTTGGGAGGAAAGGAAAACTAAGTCCGCGTTATGTGGGGTCGTACCTGATTCTGAAAAGAGTTGGTAAGGTGGCATATGAGCTGGAGCTGCCTCCAGAGATGTCGGCCATTCATAATGTGTTCCATGTGTCAACGCTTAAAAAGTGTATCCCAAATATGGACCGAGTGATCGAGCCACAGACAGTACAAGTGCAGGAGGACCTAAACTATGAAAGCAGACCTATCCAGATCTTGGATCGGGAAGTCAAGAAGCTAAGGAGTAAGGAAGTACCCTTAGTCAAGGTTCTATGGCAAAGTCAACGGTTCGAAGAAGCTACCTGGGAACGCGAGGACGAGATAAGGCGCAAGTACCCGGAGCTATTCTAAGTTCGAGGACGAACCTTCACGAGGTATGGGGGATTGTAACGACCCAGAAAATTTTCCTAATTTTCTTTAAAATATTGAGCATGTCTAGATAATTTTCCGAGGGACCTAGGAACATTAACACGAATTTTAACCTAGAAATCCACGCTTTTTCCATTTAAATTGGGGAAATAGGCACTAATGGGCCTTATATGGGCTTTCTAGTACCATGATTATTGGTGAATCATAGGTAAAAATTTATAGAAATATAAAGGGATTTTAATGAGAAATATTAACATAATTATGGGGGAATTTTTAAGGGATTTTCGAAATAATAGAAAAATAAAATAAAAATAAAATGGAAAATTAGTGCATGCACCAAGGATTGAACCTTGGACCTCTTGTACAACCATGTATGCTCTAACCAATTCACCTAGAAAGGGAGTGCTATGAGGAAATGAAGTGGATTATGGTTAAGGCTTAGGGAAAATGAAGAGTCACCAAGGGAAGAGACACCATGACTCTTCACTTACCCTCCTTAATGTGTTATAAAGAGGGGGAACGGGAGTTATTTCCTTCCTTCCATCAAATCCACTTTTCTTCTTCCTCCTCCCTCACTCTAGATGAAACCCCAAGAGGGGATTCTCCCTTGGAAAAGGTTCACCTAAGGCTCCATCTCCAAGATCCAAGGCTTTTACAAGGGTACAAAGGCTAGGGGTGGTCAAGAGGCAATAAGATCTTCATCCTTCTCCCAAATCTAAGGTCTATAATCAAGATTAACCAAGGTAAGACTCCCTCACCTGTGGTATAATAGCTCTCTTGACGTTTACCATGATATTAAAGTCTTGTTTGAATTTTATGTTGGAAAAAAAAGAAAAGAGCCATGAAACCTAACCCTAGTTCGGCCACTAGGGTTTTTGGGGTCCAAGTTGATGTTAAAAAATCTTACTCATGCTTTCTAATGTTTTTCCATGATGAATATAAGTTAAAATAAGATTTGGAAAAATTTTGGGTACCCTAGTATCCCCTAGGGTTTCGGCCAACCCATGAACCCATGGGTAGGGTTGGATCTAAACCTTCAAGTATGTATTTTGTGTATTATCATGATATAAGGGAGATTGAGGGTGACTTATGTGAATTTTCACAGGCTTTGTGACCCTATAACTTTCGGCCAAGTGGGGTCTAGGGCAAAGAGTTAGGGCTTACCTCAAGTAAGGGCCCTAATGGTCCTATGTATGGTATGGAAGGCGTTAGATGTTTAATTGGAAATTCTAAAAATTTATGCATGCACCCATGGATCCTTATATGTTTCGGCCAACCCTAGAAAATAGGCTTGGGTTAGGGTGAACCCTAATCATGAGCCTAAATGGCTTCTTATGGCCCTATAGGTTAATGTATGTTGTTACTTTTCCTTATGCTACCTTACATGTAATGAATGATGGAACTCCTCCCTTATAGGTTTCGGCCAAGCAAGGTAACTAGGGTTTGGGTGGAGTTAGGGTTTGAAGAATGATGGTTTATGGTTTATTATGAAGTATATATATAGGTTCAAGCATGCGGTAGAAATTAAGTTACCTATAACCCTAACCTTAAGCACCATGTTTCATGTTTGTATGTTTATGATTGGATGTCATGCTTAATAGGGTTATTCATGAATGTCTTATGTTCTATGCCATGCACTTGGATAGTAGGTAGCATGTTTATGGAAGTTCTACCTATGCATGCTTGTGAGAGATACCATGCTTATGGATGAAATGCAATGCTTACCTTATGTATTATGACCATGCAAGCTCCATGGATTAGGAAAATGGTCTATGTAAATATATCATGTGCAATGGATATAATGCAATGCTTACCTTAGATGCCATGATCATGCAAGCACTAGGAATAGGAATGATGTTTTATGTAAGCATGCCATGTTTTATGAATGAAGATGCATGCCATGTTTTATGAATGAAGATGCATGCCATGTTTATGAATGAAGATGCATGCTATGTTTATGAATAAAGATGCATGCCATGATGTATGAATGATGAAGCATGTGAATATTTTACTTTATGAATGGGCTTGTACGACCG
>JAGFNQ010000465.1:202894-234652 GCA_024364735.1 Boesenbergia rotunda
GCATGAATACATGATTCAAGTATTATTTGCATGGTTAAACGCATGTGTAATAAGTTTAAAGAAAAAAATTATTCCGCTGCATTAAGATGTTTATATGCCCTATGTATGTTAGCGTAACGCCGCCTCTCGCCACACCGTAAGGTGTAGGAAAAAGGCGAGCGTTACAAATATATTGTCTAACATATATAATGTCACTAACTTTACTATATTGTCAAACATCGAAACACTAGAGGATGACTGTTCATCATTGATGCATTTTGCACCAACAATCTCCCCCTTTTTGATATTTGACAATAATCTTATGTTCTGTTAGGTCTAAGGGTTCTAGGTTTAACACTTGGGAGAAATTAAAAAAGTCTAACTTAAGCCTCTCTCCTAGGGTTCTAGTTTTAACACTTGTGAGAAATCAAAAAAGAATCTAACTTAAGCCACTCTCCCCCTTTGTCACACATCAAAAGGAAATTACAACAGAGAAATATTTGCTCCAACAATAAGATTTTTTTTAAAAAATTTAACTTAAGCCTTTCTTCCCCTTTTAAGATAATCTCTCTCCTCCTTTTGAAAATACTTAAGATGTATATTTTTTTGAAAAGTGATTTTCAAAACTCTTCCCCCCCCCCTTTTTTTTTTTAAGAAAAACTAAGTACTTGTTCTGTAAAGTATTCTAAAAAGCACTATGTACTTAAATTAATATTGCACCAACAATATGTTAATATAATTTTTTTTTAAAAAAATTGAACTTCCCTATGTCTGACACAATCCTAGGAATCTTGTTGATCACAAGAAAATTCCTATGTGTCTTAGGGATTTTCTATAAATATTTTCAATGTATTTTGGTTTTGAAAAATAATAATGTTCTTTATTTGGATTTTTTCCCATTCTGAGACAATCCTAGGAAACCTTGTTAACTACAAGGAAAATTTTCCTAAGTGTCCTGGAAATTTTTCCAAACTCAAGATAATGATTCAAAGAATTTCAAAAGTATTTAAAAGACAAAAAAATTTTTAAGATGAGTTTTGAAAAGAGAATATTATGGTTTCAAATGATTTTGAAATGATACTGTACGAAAATATAATGTTTATAAAACATTTAATAGTTCTTTTAATTTGACCTCCCCCAAAACTTGACACAGTCCTAGGAAGCTTGTTGACTACAAGTGATCTTCCTCTGAGTCTGAGGGTTGGATTCAAACAAAATGAATTTAAAACATTTAAGAAATAGTTTGAAATGATCATGAATAATTAATTTCTTTTGAATTGGACTCCCTCTAAATCTGACACAATATTAGGAATTCTTATAGATCATAAAGTAAACTTCCTATGTGACTTTAGAGTTTATCCAAATCAAAAGAGCAATTGAAGAAATTTATGAAGAGTATTTTTGAAAGAATATGATAGTTTTCAAGGAAATAATTTTTGAAAAATATTTTGAAATAAGTTTTTGAAAAAATATTTTTCGAAACACATTTTGAAAGAAATGATTATAATTTTTAAAGCACAAACCATTTTGAAACAATATAAATATTTGAAAAGAATAAATTTTGAGAAATAATTTTCCAAAAATAAACATCCGAAAAAATAAAGACTCCCCTTCAACCTGACACCTTTTGGCTACCCTTGTTAATTACAAGGACCTCTACCTAAGTGTCTTAAGGGACATTAGTGTTAACCTAGAAGGTTTGTGTCTATGTGTAGGTCAATCAATTTTCGAAAAGATATATAATTTTTTGAAAATGTATTTATAGATAAGCAACCAATCAAGCATGAAATTTCATTAAAACATTATTATATTTAAACATTATTTTGAAAATAGATTTTTAAGAAAGTATCGTAAAAATTTTGAAAATATTTTGAAAAATATTTGTCAATTAATTAGTTCTTATCATCTCACCCATTCTATGTGTCATAATACAAGCAAGCACGGTTGCCTTATAGGTGTTTGTGAGATGCTTGAATAAAGTTTTTTTTCAATTTTAATTTTATAGATTGCTTGACCTTGAGTTAGATTCAAGTTTAATAATTTGTAATTTAAAAGTAGATTTCAATAATTGGCTTCTAGGTTTTGGCGAGGCACAGAGGCCTTCTTTGGTCGTAGCCTTATTGGATCATCAACCCTTTTCTTAGACAAAGCCTTTTAAATAAATAATACTTTTAATTTACTTTTTAAAAAATTTTAGTCTAACTAGTCTAGAATGTGGCGAGGTAGCTTCGGCTAGTTCCACTTAGCTAGGTCGACCAGGTCGAGTACTCCTTACCCTTCCTGACTTCCTACACCAAGCTTTTCTAACGTATTATCATCTCGCCCTACCCTGGTACTAGGTTAGGCAAGTATCAACCAATCTTTTTCCTATCTATCCATTCTAAATGATGCAAAAAAGTAATCATGGATGACATGGCAAATATATAAGAAAAGATACATCGATGCATGTGTTGGTGAAGACAACACCTGTAACGCCCGCCCTTATATCTACTCTCGGGGCGGGGTTACGTACATTCAATCATATAGTAATATATTTTTTTTTCTATTTCTATCTTCTAGCATGACATTAAAACAACAATGCAAGGACTTAAGGGAACTAGGTACTAAGCATGCTTGCAAAAATTATCAAATGTCATTCTATAACATGATAACATCACTAGTAATGTAACTCATAACATAATCAAGTATAAGAGACCTCCAAGGTAAACACTATCATGCCATGTCAATCCTAATCACTAATACTTATTGTCAAGGAGCATAACATAAGCATAAATATGTAGATATAGAAATCTTTCTTCCCGAGCCACCACCCCACACATCTTCAGCCTCCTGCCTCTTCCTTCCATTTAAGTGTTATCTGCAGCATAAGACAACACATAAACTAGTAAGCAAAATGCTTAGTAAGGATCCTGTCCTACTCGCAAAATCCGTGCGAAAGAATATAACATGTACACATAATCAATCATAAGTATAAGTTCATCAAAGCATATTAAACATCTAAGTTTCTAAGCATGCAGTATCAAGTACCATAAGCATACTCTTCACATATAACAAATGCTTTCAATGAATGTTTTCAAAACAATTCCATAATGGTATTACTTAAAAATACATCCATATCATATTGGGCCCTGTTGTGTACCAACTATCGCGCGGAAACTATTGCGCGTTCCCTAATGAATTGAGGTAGCGAGCCACCAAGTCATTAGAGCAGGACCTTTCCGTCCTACCGGAGCCACGTTAACATGCACCTCGGATTTATTTAACGACCCCCTTACGAGTCGGGTACACAACTTAAAAGTAAAATACTTATCATGCTGTTACATATATGCTAAGGAATACTCCATATTCACTCTTATGGGACACACCACTCTTCAAGGGTGCTCATGATCCCGTAGGGACACACCATACAACATAAGGGGTGCTCTTGATCCCATACTTATTTGAGTATCCCTTCAAGCATTTTAACATATCACATGCAATTTCATAAGTGTGCCCCATGGGCTATAAGGCATGCTCATACATACATCATATTTCATGCATGTCCATACATACATCATATTTCACACATATTCATACATACATCATATTTCATACTTGTTCATACATGCATCATATTTCATACATGTTTATACATACATCATATTTCATACTTGTTCATACATATATCATATTCCATACATGTTCATACATACATCATATTTCATACATGCACATACATATTATTTTGCTAAACATAATCATGTCCCGTAGGGTAGTTTAGCCTTCACATATTATTCATGCAACTTATTAAACATAAAGCATATCATGAGATAATTATACAACCCTAAACCTTAGTCCTTCTAGGGTTGGCTGAAACTTAAGCATAGGGAAAATTAGGGTTTGAACTAAATATTCTCACATACATTCATACAAACACCTTGTATACACTATCTTACAATACATTAAACATGGATATATTTTAGGATAATTCAACCCTCACTAACCCCTTTTTTTTTCTAGGCCTTGGCCGAAACCCATCCAAGTTCTAAACCCTATGTTTTGTTTACAACACATTGAAGGATACATATACACATATACTCTAAGTGCTAAGGGGTTTACTTTTGTAACAAAAAGGAACCAAAAGCCTTCCCCAAGGGGGGGTGGCCGAAACTCCTTCAAGAACAAAACCCTACAATTTTGTTCATAACACCATGAAGAAAAACACATATACATATACCTTAAGTTCCAAAGGTCTACTCATGTATTAAGGGGTAACCAAGGTACCCTTTTTGGGTGTTGGCCGAAACCTTCACAAGGGTGTAACCCTAGGTTTTGTTCACAACAATTTGCATAAACCACATATACATATATCCTAAGTTCCAAAAGTCTACTCATGTAACCAAAAAAAAGAACCAAGGCCTTCCCTCAAGGGGGTGGCCGAAACCTTCCAAGGGTGAAACCCTAGTTTTTTTTTCTTCCTTTTGTTCATGCCATCATGAAGAAAATTATCACACATACATACTCTAAGTCTCAAAAGTCTTCTCATGTATCAAGGAAAGAACCAAGGCCTTCCCCTAAGGGGGGTGGCCGAAACATACAAAGGGGAAAAAGTCCCCATTTCCTAAAACAATCAAGGAGAAAACATACTATAACTATTACACTGCAGGCGAGGGGATACTTACATCCTTTCGCTTGATTTTCTCCTTCTCTAACCTCTTAAGATGCCCTTGGTTGAAGGAAGGTGAGTGTTTCCCTTGTTTGCCTTCTCTTAGCAATCTTGGCCCTAGTAGAAGGTAAGAACCTTAAAGGGTTCCTTTACTCTTCCAATTTCCTAGGGTTAGAACCCTAGGTTCACTTTTCGAAAATGGAGAGGGAGAAGAAGAGAATTTCGGTGATGAGGGGAGGAAGAAGAAGAGAAAGAGGAAGTTATTCCAACTTCCCTTATTTATACTTTTCTCATGAAAAGACATGTCTCTTCACCTCCCTAGCTTTTAACAAGCATGTTTCTTATTCCCTCTACAAAAACATGGCTTGGTACAATGGTTAAGACATTGCTAGTGCAACTAGGAGGTTCAAGGTTCAATCCTTGCTTCCTCCCTTCTATATTTCCTTTTTATCACATTTTACACTAATCCAAGCCCATTAAGCCAAGCCCATCATGAAATTTCATAATATTAATTATATTCCATGAATTCATAATATTTCATGATAATATTTCATGAATTCCATAATATTTCATATTTATGAATTCATAATATTTCATGATAATATTTCATGAATTCCTTAATATTTCATATTTATGAATTCATAATATTTCATAATATTTCATGATACTATTTCATGAATTCCATAATATTTCATATTTATGAATTCATAATATTTCATAATATTTCATGATACTATTTCATGAATTCCATAATATTTCATATTTATGAATTCATAATATTTCATAATATTTCATGATACTATTTCATGAATTCCATAATATTTCATATTTATGGATTCATAATATTTCTTAATATTTCATGATAATATATCATGAATTTCACAATATTTCCTATTCATGAATTCATCTATTTCATAATATCTCATATGGGAAATTTTGGGGCGTTACAATCCTCCCTACCTTATAAAAAGTTCGTCCCGAACTTTAAAATAATTCCGGATACTTCAATCGTATTGCCTCCTTTCGTTCCCACGTGGCTTCTTCGAATCGTTCGTTCCGCCACAGAACCTTTAATAAGGGTACTTCCTTGTTCCTTAGCTTTTTGACTTCCCGGTCTAAGATCTGAACAGGTCGGCGTTCTGAACTTAGGTTCTCTTGATCTTGTACTGGTTGGGGCTCTATTATCTGATTCACATCAGAGATACATTCCCTGAGCATTGATACGTGGAAAACATTGTGGATAGCCGACATTTCTGACGGTAACTCCAGTTCGTAGGCCACTTTGCCTACCCGTCTCAGAATCTGAGACGGTCCCACATATCTCGGACTCAGCTTCCCATTCTTTCCGAATCTCATCACCCCTTTCATAGGGGCTACCTTAAGGAATACTGAATCCCCAACCTCAAACTCTAGTGGTCTGCGTCGCTTATTAGCATAGCTTTTCTGCCGACTCTTAGCAGTCTCTATTCTCTGACGGATATTCTTTATAGCCTGAGTGGTTTCGTCTATAATATCCGTCTGGAGTCCCATCTCCTTCTTTTCACCACTCTCAAGCCAACATATAGGAGATCTGCATTTTCTTCCGTACAGAGCTTCATACGGTGCCATCCCGATAGTAGCCTGATAACAGTTGTTATAAGCAAACTCTGCCAAGCTCAGGTATCGACACCAGCTTCCCTTGAAGTTCAAGGCATAAGCCCGTAACATATCCTCTAACATCTGGTTCGGGAAGCCGTCTTCGGTATATCCTCCTTTTTCACCCTGACTTGGTGATAACTAGACCTCAGGTCAATCTTAGAGAAAACCGTGGTTCCCTTCAATTGATCGAACAGGTCATCTATCCTGGGTAGAGGGTACCTGTTCTTGATAGTCACATTGTTCAGCGACCGATAGTCGATACACCTTCGCATCGACCCATCCTTCTTTTTCACGAACAGTACAGGAGCTCCCCAGGGAGAATGACTAGGGCGGATGAATCCCTTGTCATGTAGCTCCTGTAACTGTCCTTGCAACTCCCTTAATTCTGTCGGCGCCATACGGTACGGTGCCTTAGAAATAGGGTTGGTACCAGGAACCAACTCAATTGCAAATTCTATATCTCTTTCAGGTGCTAACCCTGGTAAGTCATCGGGAAATACCTCTGGGTAATTGCATACAACCTTGACGTCTTCTAGCTTTGGCCCCTCTGTAGGACTGGTATCAACCACATGAGCTAGAAATCCAGAGCATCCTTTTTCTAACATCTTTCTTGCTTTCAGAGCCGACAAGAATTTACTTGTCCTCTTCTTCGGCTCTCCGATAAACTCGAACAGAATTTCCGCCTCAGGTCGGAAGATAACTCTTCGTTTCCGGCACTCAATGGAGGCGTCATATTTGTTCAAGAAATCCATGCCCAATATCACATCATAATCTGACATATCAAGCACTATCAGATCGCAGTAGAGTTCCCTATCTGCGATTCTGATTGGTGCGGCACGTAGTATTTGGGTAGAGGGCATCACCTCACTCGAGGGAAGTGCTGTCAGAAATTTGCAGTCCAAATCTTGCAGTGACATATTATTTCTTTTGGCATATTGCTTAGAGATAAACGAATGCGTTGCCCCAGTGTCAAATAAAGCAGTAGCATACTGACTGTAAATAAATATCTGACCTGTGACAACGGTAGAGGCAGTCGCCACTTCTTCTTTCGTAAGAGAGAAAACCCTGGCGTTTGTCGTGGCAGGCGGGGCTTCTAATCTCCCCTGGCATATATGTGTACCATGTATAGCTGCCTGCATCAGGTGTAACTGGGGAGGAGCACCTTTGTACTGATCATATTGCGGCTGAGGTGCTTTGGCTGCAGCAGGACACTCTCTGGCCATGTGTCCTTCCTTTCCGCAAGTATAGCATCTCCTAGCGCCTAAAAGGCATGTCCCTTGGTGCATCTTCCCACAATTGGCACATTGGGGATATTTAGGCTTCTTGCCTAAATAACCACTGGCAGATTTATCCCCTGGCTTTCTCTTTCCATTTTGGTTCTTCTTCCAGTGGGGGTTGCTATTTGGAGGTTTCTGACCTCCCGACTAATCCTGACTCTTACTGGCGGTCAGTGGTTGGCTCTGTGGGTTCATCTTCTTTAGATAATGCTCAGTAATAAGGGCACTGCTGAACAGCTCCTCTGTGGTCTGGGGCCTATTCACGCCACCAGCTACATTCAGAGCTATCTCGGGCCTAAGCATCTTGAGCATTAATCTGACCCTTTCTTTCTCTGTACTGACCAACTCCGGACATAATCGTGCCAGTCAGTTAAATTGCTTAACGGCATCGTTGACTGAGAGATTTCCCTGCCGGAATTCAGTGAACTCATCAAAATGTCTGTTTGTGACTCGCATATTAAAGAATTCCTCCAGAAATTCGGACTCAAAGTCCTTCCACTTCATCTGGTCCACTGATCTTCTAGCCTTTACCCGTTCCCACCACATCCTGGCGTCGCCAGTGAGGCAGAACGAGACACATTTAATTTTCTCAGGCTCAGGCCAGTCTAATAATTCCACTGTGCTCTCAACTGTCTTGAGCCAGGCCTGAGCATCCCAGGGCTCGCAGGTGCCCGAGAACTTTTCCGGCTTCAATCTCTGCCACTGAATCAAATAGGCCTCCTGTCGGGCTCCCCGGGCCGGAGTGTCCGGGGGTGCCTGTGCAGTTGGAGGCTCAGTAGACATTACATTCTGACTTCCCTGCGGGGTTGTAGTGTTCCCCTGCTGGGTCATCAGAGTGTTTATTATCTGCTGTTGTTCAGTGACCTGACGTTGCAGATCTGTGATCACTTGCATCATATCAGGTGGGGGTACTGTCTCATTACCCCGGTTGCTACGTCTTCTAGCCATATATCTATCATACAGATGATAAATAAGTTAACATGAGAATTACTGCTACTTTTCCTTGTTATGCAAGCATAAATCATCTCTATATTATGCAAGCATAAACCATCTCTATTAATATCATTACTGTACATGAAATAATATAAGCGAGTTAGGATTTCTTACTTGGAAGCGGCAGGAAGAAGCTTGATGTGTGTGTGGTGGAGGGGAAATCTGCTCTGATACCAACTTGTAACGCCCGCCCTTATATCTACTCTCGGGGCGGGGTTACGTACATTCAATCATATAGTAATATATTTTTTTTTCTATTTCTATCTTCTAGCATGACATTAAAACAACAATGCAAGGACTTAAGGGAACTAGGTACTAAGCATGCTTGCAAAAATTATCAAATGTCATTCTATAACATGATAACATCACTAGTAATGTAACTCATAACATAATCAAGTATAAGAGACCTCCAAGGTAAACACTATCATGCCATGTCAATCCTAATCACTAATACTTATTGTCAAGGAGCATAACATAAGCATAAATATGTAGATATACTTTCTTCCCGAGCCACCACCACACACATCTTCAGCCTCCTGCCTCTTCCTTCCATTTAAGTGTTATCTGCAGCATAAGACAACACATAAACTAGTAAGCAAAATGCTTAGTAAGGATCCTGTCCTACTCGCAAAATCCGTGCGAAAGAATATAACATGTACACATAATCAATCATAAGTATAAGTTCATCAAAGCATATTAAACATCTAAGTTTCTAAGCATGCAGTATCAAGTACCATAAGCATACTCTTCACATATAACAAATGCTTTCAATAAATGTTTTCAAAACAATTCCATAATGGTATTACTTAAAAATACATCCATATCATATTGGGCCCTGTTGTGTACCAACTATCGCGCGGAAACTATTGCGCGTTCCCTAATGAATTGGGGTAGCGAGCCACCAAGTCATTAGAGCAGGACCTTTCCGTCCTACCGGAGCCACGTTAACATGCACCTCGGATTTATTTAACGACCCCCTTACGAGTCGGGTACACAACTTAAAAGTAAAATACTTATCATGCTGTTACATATATGCTAAGGAATACTCCATATTCACTCTTATGGGACACACCACTCTTCAAGGGTGCTCATGATCCCGTAGGGACACACCACACAACATAAGGGGTGCTCTTGATCCCATACTTATTTGAGTATCCCTTCAAGCATTTTAACATATCACATGCAATTTCATAAGTGTGCCCCATGGGCTATAAGGCATGCTCATACATACATCATATTTCATGCATGTCCATACATACATCATATTTCACACATGTTCATACATACATCATATTTCATACTTGTTCATACATGCATCATATTTCATACATGTTTATACATACATCATATTTCATACTTGTTCATACATATATCATATTCCATACATGTTCATACATACATCATATTTCATACATGCACATACATATTATTTTGCTAAACATAATCATGTCCCGTAGGGTAGTTTAGCCTTCACATATTATTCATGCAACTTATTAAACATAAAGCATATCATGAGATAATTATACAACCCTAAACCTTAGTTCTTCTAGGGTTGGCCGAAACTTAAGCATAGGGAAAATTAGGGTTTGAACTAAATATTCTCACATACATTCATACAAACACCTTGTATACACTATCTTACAATACATTAAACATGGATATATTTTAGGATAATTCAACCCTCACTAACCCCTTTTTTTTTCTAGGCCTTGGCCGAAACCCATCCAAGTTCTAAACCCTATGTTTTGTTTACAACACATTGAAGGATACATATACACATATACTCTAAGTGCTAAGGGGTTTACTTATGTAACAAAAAGGAACCAAAAGCCTTCCCCAAGGGGGGGTGGCCGAAACTCCTTCAAGAACAAAACCCTACAATTTTGTTCATAATACCATGAAGAAAAACACATATACATATACCTTAAGTTCCAAAGGTCTACTCATGTATTAAGGGGTAACCAAGGTACCCTTTTTGGGTGTTGGCCGAAACCTTCACAAGGGTGTAACCCTAGGTTTTGTTCACAACAATTTGCATAAACCACATATACATATATCCTAAGTTCCAAAAGTCTACTCATGTAACCAAAAAAAAGAACCAAGGCCTTCCCTCAAGGGGGTGGCCGAAACCTTCCAAGGGTGAAACCCTAGTTTTTTTTCTTCCTTTTGTTCATGCCATCATGAAGAAAATTATCACACATACATACTCTAAGTCTCAAAAGTCTTCTCATGTATCAAGGAAAGAACCAAGGCCTTCCCCTAAGGGGGGTGGCCGAAACATACAAAGGGGAAAAAGTCCCCATTTCCTAAAACAATCAAGGAGAAAACATACTATAACTATTACACTGCAGGCGAGGGGATACTTACATCCTTTCGCTTGATTTTCTCCTTCTCTAACCTCTTAAGATGCCCTTGGTTGAAGGAAGGTGAGTGTTTCCCTTGTTTGCCTTCTCTTAGCAATCTTGGCCCTAGTAGAAGGTAAGAACCTTAAAGGGTTCCTTTACTCTTCCAATTTCCTAGGGTTAGAACCCTAGGTTCACTTTTCGAAAATGGAGAGGGAGAAGAAGAGAATTTCGGTGATGAGGGGAGGAAGAAGAAGAGAAAGAGGAAGTTATTCCAACTTCCCTTATTTATACTTTTCTCATGAAAAGACATGTCTCTTCACCTCCCTAGCTTTTAACAAGCATGTTTCTTATTCCCTCTACAAAAACATGGCTTGGTACAATGGTTAAGACATTGCTAGTGCAACTAGGAGGTTCAAGGTTCAATCCTTGCTTCCTCCCTTCTATATTTCCTTTTTATCACATTTTACACTAATCCAAGCCCATTAAGCCAAGCCCATCATGAAATTTCATAATATTAATTATATTCCATGAATTCATAATATTTCATGATAATATTTCATGAATTCCATAATATTTCATATTTATGAATTCATAATATTTCATGATAATATTTCATGAATTCCTTAATATTTCATATTTATGAATTCATAATATTTCATAATATTTCATGATACTATTTCATGAATTCCATAATATTTCATATTTATGAATTCATAATATTTCATAATATTTCATGATACTATTTCATGAATTCCATAATATTTCATATTTATGAATTCATAATATTTCATGATACTATTTCATGAATTCCATAATATTTCATATTTATGGATTCCTAATATTTCTTAATATTTCATGATAATATATCATGAATTTCACAATATTTCCTATTCATGAATTCATCTATTTCATAATATCTCATATGGGAAATTTTGGGGCGTTACAACACCAAAGTCGAACCTGTGTTTTGATAATGGCAAAAGGGTTCAAAAGTTAAGATATTATGTTTTTCTAACATGTTCACTAAGTTTACAGGAAAAGAAGTCCTAGGTACACTGGGCATGAAATCCTGGTCGAGGACTAGGCACGAAGCCATGGCAAGGAGCTGGGCACCGAAGACCTGCTCGGAAGGTGGGCACGAAGACCTGCTCGGAAGGTGGGCACGAAGTCCTGCTCGGAAGGTAGGCACGAAGACCTGCTCGGAGGGTGGGCACGAAGACCTAGTCAGGTGTATCCGGCAAAAGTCCAACCGGAGGAGCTGGTTGGCAAAAGGTAAACTCTCCTGAGAGGAGTAGGTGAGGACGCGTTCCCCGTCGAGGGAACAGTAGGCGTCGGCTTGACCTAGGGCTCCATTTTGGAGACCCAAAGTCAGAACCAAGACAGCTAAGGCTGTATAAACCTAACATATTATTGCTCTGTATTATTTTGTACTAACCCTGGATGCAGGACCGAAGGAACGAGTCTCTGCAGCTCAGAGAACCTCAAAGGAGTGAGGCAGAAGTTGAGTAGGGCGCCCGGAGTATCCCGGGCACCCCCAAGGTGAATACAAAAGAAGTGGAGCAAATGTACGCTTCGGAAGCTAACTGGGCAGGGCGCCCCCATGCTCCCGGGCGCCCCGGATGGTCCGGGCGCCCCGAGCTCAAGCCAACGAAGTGGATAAAAGTCAAGCCAGTGAGAAGCCAGCGGATAGAGTCATCCCGGGCGCCCCTAGCATCCCGGGCACACCCCAGTCAAACTTCAGCCCGATCCCGAGGGATAACGGCTGACTGAGAGGTGCTCGGATCGGTTGACACGTGGGGGGGGGGGGGGGGAGGCTTGAACAATCAATTCTTCCAACCCATTCACGCTCTTCGACTCCCACGCTCTACTCCGGAAACCTCCCGACTCGAGATACAAGCGCCGACGATGTCCCTTTGCTCCGAAAATACAATCTACACCGGACGTCGATAACGAAGAGCGGCTTTTAAGTTTACTGTACTATTCTTGTAATACATATTGTAAACTATTTTTGCGTACATATAGAATTGCCCGCAATAAACGGTCAACGACCGTGGGCCTTGGAGTAGGAGCCGACCGCGACTCCGAACCAAGTAAAATCGTGGTGTTCGCGTGTGTTTTAATTTATTTATTTCCGCTGCTAATTCTCTTCTACAAATCCGAACGTTTTACGATATTCACCCCCCCCTCTATCGTTCTTTTCGATCCAACAGCATGGACATGGCATTTATGCATGAGTCAATAAGGTCAAAACATTTTAATTATGCTTCTAATAAAGTATCAAATTCTCGATTTGATACAGACCATGTAAACCCACGAATATATCAACCCACTTTGACATATTTATTGTTATTTAGTTGGAGGTTTCTGTTGGGTTGAATTTTATTTAGTTTCATATCTGAGGGTAATTAATTGGAGTTTAGTTCGTGGATTTTGTTGAATTAAGGATTGAATTGTTAATTAATTAAGATTTAAGGATTAATCAAGATTTTAAGTTCTTAAGATTTAATTAATTAAGGATTTAAGTTGTAAAGAGTTAGTTAAAATTTAAGTTATTAAGGATTAATTAAGTTTAAGTTATTAAGAATTAATTATGATTTAAGTTATTAAGAATTAATTAAGATTTGAGTTATTAAGATTTAATTGATTAAGAATTAATTAAAGTTTAAATTGTTTTGAATTAATTAAAGGTTAAATTATTAAGAATTAATTAAACCATTAAACTATTAAAAATTAATTAAGGTTGTAATTATTAAAAATTAATTGAGTTTGAAATTATTAAGAATTAATTGAGGTTGAAATTATTAAGAATTAATTAAGGTTGAAATTATTGAAATTATTAAAAATTAATTAAGGTTGACATTATTAAGAATTAAAGTTTAAATTATTAACAATTTTGGATCTAGTTGAATCATTTCCATTAATTTAAAAATATCTAAATCATCTACTATTTCTTTTTCATTTAAATTTTTAAGTTTTTTTAATACTTCTGCTTTATTTAAATTTTTGTAAACCTTATTAAATATAGCTTTAATTCTAATAAATTCATTTTCATCTTCATCCTAAATTGTATCATTATCTTCTTAATAGGTAGAATAGTTTACAGGATTATTAATTAAAGTTGTACCATTATATTCAAAATTTGTGGAATTAACTAAGTGTTTGACAATTATCCTCAGTATTATCTTGAGAGTTATCAACATTATTTTTTTCAGAATTATCAGAAGGATTATTAATTAGAATTTCATCATTATCTTCAGAATTATCAGAATCAACAGTAATATTATTAATTACAATTTCATCATTATCTTTAGAATTATCAGAATTAACAGTAATATTATTAATTACAATTTCATTATTATCTTTAGATTATCAGAATTAACAGTAATATTATTAATTGCAATTTCATTGCTATCCTTAGAGTTATCAGATTTATCTAAAGGTTTATCAGATAAAGTATTAAAATTAATTCTAAAAATTTATGCATTAATATTATGGATTAATGAGTTAATATTTGATATTTCAATATTTCTAAATTTGATTTAGATTCATCACTTACTAATTTATCATGCAAGATATTTAAATTATTATGTAAGTAATCTGTTTTAATAGGAATATTAACATAAGGATTATCTACCTTAAAAGAAAAATTATCTATTTTTGCAGGAATTTGAAAATTATTGTAAAAATTAATTTTCCGTACCTTGGTCGGACACCGGTTCATGTAATGTCCGTGCTTTTGACATTTGAAACATCGGATGTGGCTCTTGTCCCTTCGGACTCCTTGCTTTGGTACCTCCTTTACCGCCGGTGGTGAAGATTGAATCTTACGAGTAGGATACTGATTTTTATAGTGTCCTCTCTCCCTACACTTAAAACAAATAATATGAAATTTGAATATTGACATAATTTAAATAATACCTGTATTCACCCTTGCTCCCCCTCAATTCCTGGCGTTATTGCTCCTTCGGCGGTTAGTCCGATGAAGAGCGGTCTGCTCTAATACCACCTATAGAATCGGTGTCGGTCGATAGAGGGGGGGGGGGTGAATATCGACTCAAAAATTTCGTCGGAAAACTTTGTTCGATTGTTCGTCTTTATATCAGGGTTAGTATGCAGCGAAAAATAATAAAGAAAGGCAAAAACAATAGTACACATGAGATTTATTTACTTGGTTCCCGAGCCCCTATGTGTTAGATGTGTATACTAAAAGCCTTGCTCTTTTTATATATGAGACCATCTATTTTTGAAAAGAGAATCACAACAACACTAGATGCGTGTATACATTAGTATATGCATAAAAGTCCAATACTGTGCACTGTAGATAACATGATGTGTGGTGACACACGGAAGATCATGTTATCAGTCCCTTGCATAGTATAAGTAAGAGACTCACAACCAATATGGATTTGGACAAACCATAGAGATGGTTGTAGTGTAATTAGGTGTGGTTTATCTTGACCATAGAATTACACTAGTGTGCTTTGTGTGCATTGAGCAGAACCAAAACTAGAGATCATCCAATTTGTACTGACTTAATAATTGGATTAGATCTCAGATTTATTATGGAGTACAATCCCTAAATCTCGATATAATAATGGGCACATATAGTTAATACTTATTTCTTTGATTTACCAATGGGCGAGATTTATTCTGTTAAATCGATAGGCCCGGTAAGTTGGAAATAATATTAATTATATGGTGTGTCATTGATTACTGACAGAATCTGTGTCTTGGTGAGTCAGGATGATGATGCCCCCTTGATGAGCTCATAAGGTTCATTATGTTAAACCCTGCAGGTGGATTTGATCCGACATGATGATAAGGTTGAGTGGTACTAGTCAAGGAGCCAGAAGTTGATTAATTAAAATTATCAGTAATTTAAATTAATCGAAGGGCATTCGATATCTTAAACATGGGGGGATGGATAACTCATAATAGGTGGAGCCCATATGAAAATATGAGGGTTGGTGAAGTAATTCAATGGAGATCCTTTAGTGGAATGGATCGGGTTTGGATCCATTAGCAGGCCAAGATCGAACTTCTCCTCTTGGTCCCTGCCTTAGCCCTATATATACCCCATGAGATCTTGAAACCAAGGCTTAATCCAAGAGTTGACACCCTAGGCTTTTCTCTCCTCTCCTCTCTCTCTTATCTCTCCTACGGTATTCGGCCGACGCAAGGGAAGGAGAAACTCTCCTTCTCTTTTCTTCTTCTATTCTCCACGAACACTCGGCTGGGACTCACAGGGACAAGGAACGGCTCTCCTCTTCCTTTTGTGGTGGTTGGTAGCGAGGGAGAAGTGGTCGGCGGCCGGTGGGAGGTGGCGCAAGAGAGCTTGCGGTGGTGCCGAAAGGTTGAGGAAGGAGGAGAATTCCGGGAAGTTTGGGTGAGGAAGAAAGGGTTTTCTCTCATTATTCATCTTCTCGACTCTCATCTCGAGGGCTGCTAGGGGTCGGCTGGACGTGGGTGGCTTACGGTGGCCTGCGGCGCAAAGGAAGAGGAAGAAACGACCGGCGGTTCCTAACCCTAGGGTTAGGGTTTCGGCTAGTGGAAGAAGAGGGACTTTTGGTGCCTTAGTGATCTCGGTTCTCGGTAGCTCATCGCCCACACGACATCCGGGAGGGAATGGACAGAAGGTAGAATGCTACGAGGTAATGAGAGGTATATTTCTCTCTCGGCTCCATTATTTTGCTTCGTCATTTTATGTGATATGTGTTAATTAATTGTTTTGATTATTTGATAATCATAGATAATAATTAATTAATTGGACCCCGAAAATAAACATAAAAACTGGCGATCCACTCGTTGTCTTTTCCGCGGTCGTTTGGTTAGGAGAATTACAAGGCTTGATCTTTGTGATTAGCCAAGTTGGAAAAGTTGGAAAATCTAGGACTTTCTTTTTCATTATGTTGGTTATGTGCTTGTCGTGTGTGTGCTTGTTAAAATTCCTCGAAATCAATAACTAAGTGGGAGAGGGACCCTAAGGGTCTCGTGGGCTCCATTACAATCCGATAAGTTATGCGAACAAGTCTACGTGTCGGCTCTCAGTGCCTTCCTCACCATCGGATGGACTTGTTCTACGGATCATTAGGTCGGAAAAGACTATAGAAAATTATTGAAGAGCGTGTGTACTTCCCCATCGGAAGGCACATAATCGGATATAATTTTCTTAGTGTCGTGTAATGGTAAACACTTAGATGCGAATAATAGTATCCTCCCCATCGGAGTCACTGCTATTATTTGCAGGGCCGAAGTAAACCAACTATTAATCTTATTTGACAAAAAGTTAGGTTGACAAGATAGTAAGATTAATGGGTAAAACCTCCTCTTACGAATGTAGAAGATCGTATACGTCCACACCATCGTGTCATGCGAATTTCTCGGTGTTTAGAGGTGTTGGTTGTTTTTGAAAATTTATTGTTATGAGGAATCAATTTATTTTCGAATTCTAAAGTAGTGTATGTTGTGATTCTCAGGATTTTCAAAATGGCCTTTAATCCCATAGCAACCATACTTAAGGAGAACAAACTTACTGGACCCAATTACATTGACTGGAAAAGAAACCTAGACATTATCCTTACTGTTGAAGAGAACAAATATGTGCTCTTTAAGGACTGTCCCGAAAGACCTAGTGAGAACTCTAGTGAAGAGCAGAGGGAGCGCAAGAAGTGGGTCAAGGCAGATGAGATGGCGCGGTACTACATTCTGGCATCTATGTCGAATGTATTGCAACATCAGCATCAGGCCATGCCCACTGCTTATGCGATGATGCTAAACCTCAATGAGCTCTTCGGGCACCAGGGTCGGGCCGCTAAGCAGGTTGCGATGAAGAACTTAATAACGAATACTATGGTCGAAGAGACACCCGTTAGGGATCATGTCCTGAAAATGATGGCTCACCTCAATGAGATTGAGGTACTGGGAGCCCAAATCGACGGGGAAACCCAGGTCGATATTATACTCCAGTCTCTGCCTAGAAGTTTTGAGCAATTTTGGCTCAACTATAACATGAACAAGCATGAGCATACGTTGGGGGAACTGCTAGGAGAACTCCAGGCGACAGATGGCCTATTTCGTTAGAGCTCGCAGGCCTTGGTTACTCAGAAGGTTTCTACTTCTGTGCCGAAAGGTAGGAAGAAGAAGAAACAAGGTGGGTTCAAGAAGGCAGCAGCGGCAACATCACAGGGACCTCGGACTGGCATGAAGAAGCCGAAAGGCAAGTGCTTCACATGTAAGCAAACTGGACACTGGAAGGTGAACTGTCCCCGTTGTCAAGACAAAGGTATTTCTTCGAGCCTAGTTCTTGAAACATGTTTAGCAGTGCTATCTACCAGTACCTGGTGCGTAGATACAGGAGCCACTGATCATTTCTGCAATACTCAGCAGGGGTTCTAGAAAATCCGACGGCTAGGTGGTGGGGAAATCGTCGTCTACATGGGCAATGCTACGGATGTGACGACCTGACTTCTCTTTCTTAAGGCGGACGTCACTTTTACTTAACCTTAACATTACCTTATCCTTAGCCTTAGGTTACAACTACTTGACTTCCCTTAACTTGCACTGAATTTTTTTTTTTTCAATGGCACCAGTCGACTGCTAGAAGGCCAGTCGACTAGTGTCAGCCACAGAAGCTTTCTGTGCGCGGCACCAGTCGACTGGCGTCTTGGCAGTCGACTGGTGCATCGATCAGAAGGGTTCTGTTCCATATGACAGTCGAATGGTATCTGAACCAGTCGACTGGCACGCCTGAAAGCTACAGTTTCAGACCTGGGAAATCCTTTCAAGGGTCCATAATTCATACACTTCTAAAGTATATAGATAAATAACTCCAAATCTATACTCTATACTAGTTTTATAAACATCTTAGCAACCCAAAACAAACCCATTAACTTGCAATTAGGATCTCTGCAGAATTTAATAAACTATCAAAACATATGAAATCTATACTAGAGTTTGTACCCATCTTTGTCTCTATGCAAAGTTTAAACAAAATCATTACGTTCTACTAATCCAAAACACCAACCACAAGTTTCTATAAGACTTAACCCAATGATCTCTCCCACGGTTCCGCCGCCACTGAACATCAATGCAAGTCCCGTTCGCCTCCTTAGCTTATGCTTTTTCTTTACCTTTATCTGCAATAGAAGGAAATGCAACTAATAAGCGATTTGCTTAGTAAGTAAATCCTAACTCACAAATCTATGCGATCAATGATAAACATGCTCTTTTCAAAGGATGCTCGCTTCAAAATACATGCACTTGGAAATACTTGCACATGGGAACTTCCATATAATTATCATGCTCATCATGCTTGAAAACATCTACTGGCATTAAAACACTTGCAAACTTAACATGTTCAGGATTTCATTTGAGACTTGATACTTATACGTTTCCATACTTTAAAACACTAACTTCCTTGCTCTTGCTTTTTAACATGCTTGTAACATAACAACGTTAACATATATAACAAAACACGTACTTAACTGAAAACACTTACATATACTCATATACTTCAAAATAATAATCAACTTTCTTATCCTTGACATTGTACCTGGTATCATAGTACCAATGCGCGCATCCCTAATAGGTTTCGGGGTAGCTAGCCACCGCACCCTATTAGAGCTTCTTTCTAATTTTCTATGGTCCTCTCATTTGCCCGGTACATGTCACTTTACAAAAGTAAAATACTTTCTTACTCATAATGTTTATACTTATCAAGCTATCTTTTTTTTCCATAAATCTGGCACTACAAACCTTTATCTTTCTTACTTGGAACTTTCATCGAGCACCTTGCGTGCCCTTAACCCAAAACTCATTTTTGGGACTTTTCAAGAACTTGGTCTTATCATGCTTAGATTCACATACACAAAACCTACTCAAGTTTAAGTTCTATAATAAGAAATATGTCTTCTTGAGAAACTTAAACACACAATTTAAAATAGTCTTAAAGCATGCACTTAGATCACAAAACATAGTTCTACAACGAGAAATACATTACGAAACTACTTCTATTGCAGTGAGTGATCTACTTACCCCCCTTTGCTTGAAGAAAACTCACTAAGTATATAGTAAAATCCTAACGTAGGACTCCTTTTCTCTTCTTTGCGAGAAACTTCACTCCTTGGCCCTAGGGAAGAAACCCTAGGTTCTCTACTCAAGAGAAAGAAGGAGGAGGAAGAAAACTCTTATTTTCTCCCTGTTTTCACAGCCTCCCTTGCCCCCTGTTTCTGCCGACTCCAATAACCTAAAGGCGGACTTAACGCAACTTAAGCGGAAGTTGAAACACCTCTTCATGAAAAAGACTTACTTTCCTATAACATAATTTCGATCCATCCTTTTCTGTGCTTGATACCCCCCAACCTTCCGACTAGCCGAGCCCGCTTAAGGGCTGGCTTGCCGCATGGTCGCGAGATCAAACCTCCACCCGACCCTTTCCCTTTTCTTTCTTTTTTTTTTCAAAAAATTGCCAGAAAATTGAAAAATTCCTAATAATTCATGCAAATTATTGGGTGTTATAATCCTCCCTACCTAATAAAAAGTTCATCCTCGAACTTAGAATAGCTCTGGATACCTTTGCCTCATGTTATCTTCTGATTCCAAGGTTGCCTCTTCATACTTCTGATTCAGCCATAAGACTTTTACTAGTGATACCACTTTGTTCCTCAGCTTCTTATCTGCTCGATCTATTATCTGAATAGGTCGACTTTCATAACTGAGATCTTCTTGAACTTGTACCATCTGTGGCTCAATCACTTGGTTGGCATCTGGGATATGCTTCCTTAGCATTGAGACATGGAACACATTGTGTATTGCTGACATTTCTGGAGGTAGCTCCAACTCATAAGCAACTTTGCCAACTCTTTTCGTCACTAGGTAGGGTCCTATGTATCGAGGACTTAGCTTGCCTTTCTTGCCGAATCTCATTACACCCTTCATAGGAGCTACCTTGAGGAAAACTGTATCCCCAACTTCAAACTCTAACGGTCTACGGCGTACATCGGCATAACTCTTCTGCCTACTCTGAGCAGCTTCTATTCTCTGGCGGATGCTCTTTATAGCTTCTGTGGTATCATCTATAAGGTCAGTCTGAGACCCCATTTCTTTCTTCTCACTACCTTCATACCAACAGAGGGGAGATCTACACTTCCTACCATAAAGAGCTTCATAGGGTGTCATACCAATAGTAGCTTGGTAGCTATTGTTGTAGGCAAACTCAGCTAAACATAAATATTTGCACCAACTGCCTTTGAAATCTAATGCACAAGCTCTGAGCATATCTTCTAGAATTTGATTCACTCTCTCTGTCTGTCCATCAGTCTGGGGATGGAAAGCTGTGTTAAACTTTAGTTTGGTGCCTAGCGCTGTCTGTACGCACTCCCAAAAGTATGAAGTGAAACGACCATCTCTATCAGAGATAATGGTCTTCGGGACTCCGTGTAGTCGGATCACTTCCTTTACATATAGCTGGGCTAATCTTTCAATCGAATAAGACACTTTGATTGCCAAGAAGTGGGCAGACTTGGTCAATCTATCTACTATTACCCAAATAGCGTCATAGCCATTAGTTGTCTTTGGTAGACTAACTATGAAATCCATGGCTATGTCTTCCCATTTCCACTCTGGAATCTGAATGGGTTGTAGGACACCTCCTGGTCTCTGGTGTTCTGCTTTAACTCTCTGACATGTCAGGCAGGTGCTGACATACTTAGCTATGTCTCTTTTCATTCCGGACCACCAAAATCTTCTTTTCAAGTCCTGGTACATCTTAGTGGAACCAGGGTGCATTGAGTAGGGAGTTCTATGGGCTTCTTCAAGAATCTTCTTTCTCAACTCTTCACTATTGGGGACACATAAACGGTCACCATAATAGAGTATCCCACTATCAGATACTCTAAACTCTTTACTTTCTCCTTCTTGTATCTCTTGCTTGATCCTTTGGATATCAGAATCCTCAGCTTGCTCTTTTTGTATATCTTCAAGCAAGGTTGACTCTAGTGTCAATAGAGCTAACTGCCCATAAATGATCTCAACTCCATAATCTACTATTTCCTTCTGTAATGGTGGTGATAATGATGACAAGGACATCAAAGTGGCACAAATCTTTCTACTTAGTGCATCTGCTACTTTATTTGCCTTACCAGGGTGGTAAAGGATCTCACAATCATAATCCTTCACTAACTCAAGCCACCTTCGCTGTCTCATATTGAGGTCTTTCTGAGTGAAGAAATATTTCAGACTCTGGTGATCTGTATAAATCTTGCACTACACTCCATACAGATAATGTCTCCATATTTTTAGAGCGAAGACTATAGCTGCCAACTCTAGATCATGAGTGGGGTAATTCTTTTCATAATCCTTGAGTTGCCTGGAAGCATAAGCTATGACTTTGCCTTCTTGCATAAGTACGGCTCCAAGTCCTAGCTTTGATGCATCACTGTATATATCAAAGCTCTTATCACCTTCGGGTACTGTAAGAATAGGAGCGCTTGTCAGTCTCTTCTTCAACTCAAGGAAACTCTGCTCACAGTCTTCAATCCACTCATACTTCTTATTCTTTCTGGTAAGGGTTGTAAGTGGAGAAGCTATCTTTGAAAAGTCCCTTACAAACCTTCTGTAGTACCCTGCTAAACCCAGGAAACTTCTGATCTCACTAGCATTCGTTGGTCGACTCCAGTTACTAACTGCTTCAATCTTGGCTGGGTCTACCATAATGCCTTCTTTGGAAATGATGTGGCCTAGAAAGGTCACCTGGTCAAGCCAAAACTCACACTTTGAGAATTTGGCGTACAACTCCCTCTAATGTAAGGTCTGCAACACTATCTTCAGGTGTTCGTCATTTCTTCCTGAGTCTTTGAATACACTAGGATATCATCAATGAAGACATGACGAACTTGTCAAGAAAATCCTTGAACACTCGATTCATTAGATCCATAAACATCACAGGGGCATTTGTCACTCCAAAGGGCATGACCAAAAACTCGTAGTGCCCATATCTTGTACTGAAAGCAGTCCTTGGCACATCACTCTCCTTCACTTTGAGTTGATGGTAACCTGATCGCAGATCTATTTTGGAGAACACCGTGGCTCCCTTCAACTGATCGAATAAATCATCTATCCTTGGCAAGGGATATCTGTTCTTGATTGTTACCTTATTCAAGGCTCGATAATCTATGCACATTCCCATGGATCCATCTTTCTTCTTGACGAACAACACAGGAGCTCCCCAGGGTGAATGACTAGGGCGGATGAAACCCTTGTCGAGCAGCTCTTGTAACTGTTCTTGCAGCTCTTTAAGTTCTGCAGGTGCCATGCGATAAGGTGCCTTTGAAATTGGGTTGGTTCCTAGAACCAACTCAATTTCAAATTTAATTTCTCGATTGGGAGGGAGTCCTGGTAACTCTTCAGGAAACACCTCCGGATAGTCACAGACTACCCTCACTTCCTCTTTCTTTAATCCTTCTCTTTGACTTGCATCTACTATATGAGCTAGAAAACCAGAACACCCCTTCTCTAACATTCTCTGAGCTTGTAAGGTAGATAGGAACCTTTTTGCCTTTCTCTTTGGGTCTCCAATAAACTCGAATGGAGGTTCTGATTCTGGTGTGAACTTGACTTTTCTCTTACGGCAGTCTATAGAAGCATTGTACTTGCTCAAGAAGTCCATCCCTAAAATGACATCGTAATCCTTCATCTCAAGGACTACCAAGTCACTGTAGAGCTCTCGGTTGGAAATCCAGATTGGTATTGCCCTCAACCTCTCAGTAGAGGTCATTACTATTAGTATTGTGAGAGAAGTGTCCTAAAACAATTGCCTTATGAATGTAATCATTTATTTTAATAAATAAATATTCACTATTTGAGTATACATGTTTGTGTATTTGATTGAGATCTTAAATTCATTTACAGAATATCCGCAATACAATTCACAGCATGAGAGAATTTGTGATGAATTCACAACTAGTGATTATCTCTACATGTGCAATTGTGAAGTATTGAAATTGTCCCTAGTCGATGAATTGATATATACGGACACTATCAATTCTGTTGAGACTAGCATGGGTTATTCTCTAATCAGCTGATTCTCACTGGCTGGTGACATTGGGATGTCCGGAGATAAACATGAATGCTAGTTAAGGGAACTAGTTCATTGGAGTGACTAGCTGTAAAACTTCATATGGTAATCTACATATAGATATGTCAATGAAGTTCATACTGCAGCTTAAGTGCGATGTTCCTATGACTTGCGGTGTTCAAGTCATCTTGGTCATGGAGACTTATACTTTGACATCTTAAGCAAGCATCTCTAAGGAGGTGTGGACCCAGGATGGTTGGGTATAAGCTGAAGTGCCTGAAGATGTTTGAACAGCCTACAAAGGATTCACCACTCCTTGCGAGGAGATGTATACCCAAGGCTTATCGTCGGATTGTTACTCGAAGCCTCTGGCCAGAGCATCACATGTTCACAGTATGAATCTCTCAGAAACATGAGAGTAATTAGAATCCGTTGGACGAGAAAGACACTACTTGGGCTAGGTGTGACGTAGTCAGCCTAGTGGGGACTGACACACATAGACCGTGTCCTGAACCAAGTGTGTATAAGATGGTGAAGGGAATGGGGCACGATTCATTATAGCTGCTGAAGGGTTTCAGAATTATTTCTGAGGTCAACCATTGATCTTTCAATTAATTGGGGATCATGATGTACTACTAGGTGCCACTCATGATCATTCTATAATTGGTTAATTATAGATGGCCAACATAAATCGAAAGCCTATTTAGTCACACGCACTACGAGTAATCCGAGGGATTTAAAACGAGTTGAAAATTGGATTTTCCGATCAAGAGAGATAAGTCAAATCTGAATTTTTCAGAGACGCATCGGAAGCATAAAATGGCAAAGTCTTTTGAAGACTTATTCGACGAATTAAATGAGTTTAATTCGTATGGTATAGGCTTGGGTTTGGCTGGCCAAAAAGGATCCCCACCCTCTTTATTTGGCCGACCACATTAAAAGGGGAGAACCAAATTGTTTGGTTCAAATTATAAAATAAACTAAGCGTGGTTTGTTTTATAAAATTATGGATAATATTTATAAATTTTTATAAACCAAAGTTTGGTTTATTATTTTCATAGAAATTAAAATAAACTTTGAATAGTTTATTTTATTTTATAAAATCAATTATGAATTATTTTTCCATGATAAGAAAAATTTATATAATAAATTTCTTGTGAAAATTTATTCCATAATAAAAAGGGAGACATGGTTGTTTTTATTATAAATTAAATTATGATAAAAACTTGGCTTGATGGAATAATTCATAGAAAAATTTATATGATAAATTTCTTATTAAAATTTATTCCATAAAAAGGAGACTTGACGATTGAGAGACTACTATATAAAGGAATCAAGGCAAGGCTTGGAAATTAATCTAATAAATCCAGAAATAAGCCCTCTCTCTCTCTCCTTCTCTCCCTCTCCCTCCTCTAGTGCCGCCGGGCCTAAAAGGAGGACCCCTTTGTTGCCGTGAGCTTCATCCACCAAGCAGCTGCCGAAGAAGAAGAAGAAGCGGGCGCAACTCCTTCCTTCCTCCCGGAATCTTGATTCCGTTCTTCGTTTGGTGGTTAGTCTTCCCATCTCTCTCTTGGTATTCTTGTCGTGCCTTTGGAGAATCTAGTAGTTCTTGTCGGTACGAAACTCGTGGCTTTGCGAAGTCATCCCGAAGAAAACTCGGCGTGGACGCGAATAGAGGCGGAGCTTCCAAGGGACGCTTACGGTTGGATCTCGTCCCTTCCTTCGAGTTACGCGAGGTATTAAGTAAATTAGTTTACTTTCTGCAAAATTTTAATATATGATCATGTCTACACAATATAAGGTTGCATGCTTAGATGTGTGGTTAAATAATTTGGGAAATTATTTATGCTAAATCTTCCGCTACACGTAATAAATTTTAAAATTACGAACCCGCATTCATGTCAACATGCACCCGGTCCCAACAGTGGTATCAGAGCCGGTTAGTGTTCGACATAATCATATAATTGTTTTATGGAAAACTTTGTCATGATGTCAATTTTGGAAAGTTTTCCAATTATGGAAACTTTCCAATTATGGTAAATTTTAGATTTAGGAATTTCAAGGTTTGGAAATCCTCATGAAATTTCGTAAACTTTTGAAATATCCATGTTTCTAATATTTATGATAATTGTGAAAACTTTCGATTTTTGGAAACTTTCCAATTTTGGAAATTTTCTATTTTAGAAATTTTCCAATTTTGGAAATACGTAAGTTTTCTTTGTACCAGAAACTTACAATTATTTTGAAATTTTTTTTGGAAACTTTCCATTTATGGAAAGCTCGCAATTTTGGGCACTTTCTTTCAAGAAAGTCTAGACAAATTATAGGAATATTAATTGGCATTTAAATTCATAATTGGAAATTAAATTATTTACAAAATTCTTTATTTTGGATTGAGCCTCGGGGAGCCATCCAATTTAAAGTTAGTTGTTATAATTAAATTTCCTAAATTGAATTTAAATTGTCAAATGTTTAATTTGGATTGAGCCTCGGGGAGCCGTCCAAATTATATTATCAATAAATTCTTATTTTGGATTGAGCCTCGGGGAGCCGTCCAAATTAAGTTATTTATTGATATTAATTTTTCAAAAATAAAATATGTGATCAAATCTTGGAAATTTTTGAGGTGATTCTCAAACGATAATTTCCTTATTTGATTTATGAGGTGATGCTCTTACATATTATTGTCTCCAAAATTAATTAGGAAAATTATTTTCCTATAGAGTAGTATATTTCTTTAAATAAGATTTTCATGAAAATAATATGTGGTTGAATTAAGGGAATCTGTCTCTTAATTTAATAAGATTTGATTTAGAGAAATCAAAGTCTTAAACATATTATTTCCGAAATTGATTATGACAATTTAGGAAATTGTTTCCCAAAACAATTCCTTGAATAAAGTGTGAAATTAAAATTAGGAAATCCGGTTCCTAATTCAATTAATGAGACTTGATAAATTAAGTCACATACATACTTTATTAAGGAAATCGTTAGAACATGACATAATTATATGTCATGAATGTGCTTAAAAGGAAAAGGATGAGACCCAAAACCCCTTACAAAATATTAAGGCCAACACCTTCCATTAATATGGTTAGAACCGGAGTTTTGTTTCTCGTTTGGGTTGATGGACACATCCATGCCCGACTTGAACCTCAACATCTTCAAACCATGGAATTAGTTTATGATTAATATAGTTGGAGTCAGAGGTCAATCCTTAGTTTTGGTTGTTGGACACATCCAAGCCTGACTAAACAGTTGAATGAGCTCCAACCATATTAAAACTATTTCTTGATTAATGGGTCAGCCTTAAGCTTGAAGCATCGATTTGTTGTGCCACAGCCAAGGTCGATGTAAAGAGAGGTGCAGTTAGGTGCTATGTATAATGTTGCATACTTGTTAATAAGTTAACAACCCAATGATTTATGCAAACATTCAATTAGTTGATAGCATAATGTGATAGTTACATATATGTAATATGTAATCGGTATAATTACCTACCTTCACAGCTAAGAAAAACTTGATGGCCCCAGCCATGGTTGTTCTTATCTATGGTTGGATATCAACCTATTTGGTGATGTTCCTATGATCTCCCGAATTGATAAAAAGGGTTATTCAATTTGAAAAATAAATAGGATTTAATTAATGTATATTGATGCATTCTTCTCATCACATAACCTCAATTTATATTTCTAGGATAATCACCTGATCATGTCTTCTCTGAATTTGCATTCCATTTTGGACACCAATAAGTTAACTAAGGACAAAAGGATTGAAAAGGCACCAAAAGGCACTTGCCATCACTGTAGCAAGGAGGGCCACTGGCGAAGAAACTGCAAGGTTTATCTTGAGTCCTTGAAGAAGAAGGCATCCGATGCCCCATCCTCTTCAGGCATCTTCGTTATTGAATGTCACTCTATTTCCTCGTACACCTGGGTACTTGATACTGGGTGTAGCTCACATATATGTAATGACATACGGGGGCTAAGGAATAGAAGAAGACTCGTCAAGGGAGAAGCGAATTTGCGAGTTGGAAATGAAGCAAATATTGCTGCTATTTCCATCGGAACATATTTGCTAAAGCCCCCTACTGGACTTGTCCTAGAATTGGATAATTGTTATTTTGTTCCTTCATTAATAAAGAACATTGTATCTATTTCATGCTTGAATGAAAAGGGTTACCATTTAACTTTTAGTAACAATTGTTGTTACATAACTTTAAATGGTGTTCTTTATGGGACCGGAACATTATGCAATGGTATCTACACGTTAGATTTATCCGGTGACATTTTCAATATCGAAGTTAGCAACAAACGTGCTCGAATAGATAATCAAATAGACTCCTATACGTGGCATTGTCGTCTTGGCCATATAAGTAAGAAACGCATGACCAAATTACACCGATGTGGAATTCTGGAATCATTTGAACCCGGTTCATTTGATACATGCGAATCATGCTTAAAAGGCAAGATTACCAAATTACCCTTTTCCAGAAAAGGTAAACCAGTGGGAGAATTGGTTGGTCTAAAACATACTGATGTATGTGGACCAATGTCAACTCTTGCACAAGGAGGCTATAGCTACTTCATTACCTTTATCGATGATCACTCACGATTTGGGTATGTGTTCTTGATGAAACACAAATCTGAAGCTTTTGAGAAATTCAAAGAGTTCGGAAATGAAGTAGAGAAACAGCTTGGCAAAAGTATTAAGATACTTCGATCCGATCGGGGTGGTGAATACTTAAGTCAAGAGTTTCAAGATTATCTTAGGGACAATGGGATATTGTCTCAATGGATTCCGCCGTATACACCACAGCATAATGGTGTATCTGAGAGGCGTAACCGAACCTTGATGGACATGGTTAGATCTATGATGAATCATGCAACTCTTCCAAAATCCTTTTGGGGCTATACGCTTAAGACAGCTGTTTACTTGCTAAACAGAGTCCCGACCAAGGTAGTCTCTACTATTCCATATAAGACATGGAATAGTAAGAAACCTCATTTATCTCACCTAAAGATATGGAGTTGTCCTGCTCATGTAAAGCGGACTGTATCAGACAAATTGGATGTTAAGTCTGATAAATGTCTATTTATTGGATACCCTAAGGAAACGAAAGGTTGCCAATTCTATCATCCCTTTGAACAAAAGGTGTTTGTTTCAAGGCATGCTGTATTTCTAGTAAAAGAATTTCTTTTATAAGAAAACAGTGGGAGTAGCATTGAACTTGAAGAAGTTCAAGGAACTCCAATAGACACTACAGAGACACCTAGTCTAGACCCACAACCAATAACTGATAATGACGAGCTATCAGTTGAACCTAAAACAATACCACTTCTTCGCAGGTCTGATAGGACACGCAATATTCCAGAGAGATACGGATTTCTCATAAGTGAATCAAACGACGTGTTACTCATTAGCGATGATGAACCTATCAGTTATGAAGATGTTCTGAAAAATTCAGAAAGGGATAAATGGCTTGAAGCCATGAAGTCGGAAATGGATTCCATGTACAAAAATCAAGTATGGGACTTGGTTAACCCACCTGAAGGGATTAAGCCCATAGGGTGCAAGTGGGTTTTCAAGAAGAAAACCAACATGGAAGGTAATGTTGTTACCTTTATGGCTAGATTAGTGGCAAATGGATATCGTCAGAAATAAGGAATTGATTATGACGAAACATATTCGCCAGTAGCTATGCTTAAATCTATTCGGATGCTCTTGGCCATAGCAGCTCATTATGATTATGAGATATGGCAAATGGATGCGAAAACAGCTTTCCTTAATGGAAACCTGCTTGAGGATGTATACATGATATAACCTGAAGGTTTCACATCGGTTGATAAAACCAAAGTATGCAAGCTTCGACGATCCATATATGGACTAAAGCAAGCATTCAGGAGTTGGAACATCCATTTTGATGACACAATCAAAGAGTTTGATTTCTCACAAAATCCTGATGAACCTTGTGTGTACAAGAAGGTTAGTGGGAGTGCAGTCGTATTCCTAGTATTATATGTCGATGACATATAGGAAACGATATTTCAGTCTTGCAGTCGGTTAAAATTTGGTTGTCCAAAACTTTCTCCATGAAAGACCTGGGAGAAGCAACCTATATTCTTGGGATTAGAATCTATAGAGATAGATCAAAAAGATTGCTTGGTCTTTCGCAGTCTACATATATAGACCGAGTGCTAAAAAGGTTTAGCATGTCGGAATCCAAGAAAGGTTACCTTCCCATCAGGCATGGGATCAACCTTTCAAAGTCTATGTGTCCGCACACAGAAGACGAGAGGATATGCATGAATAAGATTCCTTATGCATCCGCGATAGGATCTATCATGTATGCTATGTTATGTACTAGGCCCGATGTATCGTATGCTCTGAGCGTCACAAGTAGATACCAGTTAGATCCAGGAATGGATCATTGGGCGGCTGTCAAGACAATCCTTAAGTACTTAAGAAGAACTAAGGATGTGTTCCTAATATATGGAGAAGGTGATATAGTAATATGTGGGTATACAGATGCTAGTTTCTACACAGATAAGGATGACTCCAAATCTCATTCCGGATACGTATTTATTTTGAATGGAGGCGCAATAAGTTGGAAGAGTTCCAAACAAGACACCGTAGCGGATTCTACCACGGAAGCGGAATATATTGCAGCTTAGGAAGCAGCCAAGGAAGCAGTCTGGATCATGAAGTTTGTCTCAGAACTTGGTGTGGTTCCAACCATTGATGAAGCAGTGCCGGTTTACTGCGACAACAATGGAGCTATTGCACAAGCAAAGGAACCAAGGTCTCATCAACGATCCAAACATGTTCTTCACCACTATCATCTGATTAGAGAGATTATAAGTTGGAATGATATACAAATTGAGAAAATTCCCACTGAAAGGTTTTTAGCGGATCCTTTAACTAAGGTCTTGCCTCAAAGCAAGTTTAAGGGTCATGTTAGAGCCTGTGGTATTGGATACCGTAGCGATTGGCATTAGGCCAAGTGGGAGTTTGTTAGTATTGTGAGAGAAGTGTCCTAAGGCAATCGCCTTATGAATGTAATCATTTATTTTAATAAATGAATATTCACTATTTGAGTATACATGTTTGTGTATTTGATTGAGATCTTAAACTCATTTACTGAATGTCCGCAATACAATTCACAGCATGAGAGAATTTGTGATGAATTCACAACTAGTGATTATCTCACTACAAGAAAAAAGTTAAACAACAACGCTTTTTCCGCGTTGTCGTTAATGCTTAAAAAGCGATGTTGATGAAGCCGTTGTAGAAAGTATATCTACGACAACGCTTTTTCTGCGTTGTGGTTTGGAGCAAAGACAACGCTTTTTTCGCGTTGTCTATTGGTTTTTAAAAAGCGTTGTTATTGACGCTGTTGTTAAAAGTCGGGTATCAAAGACAACGCAGAAAAAGCGTTGTGGTTTGGCACAAAGACAACGCAAAAATCGTGTTGTGTATTGTTACTTAAAAAACGTTGTCTTTTTAATAGGCAGTGTTTTTCACAATTTATAATATTCACAATTTATAAACATTTTTATTCACAATTGATAATATTCACAATTTAGAATATTCACAATTTACAAGCATTTTTATTCACAATTGATAATATTCACAATTTACACTGATAATAGTTTACAAAATTCACATATAATACAGTGCATTATTTACAAAAGTGTTTGTATTCCATATTAAATACAAAAAATATCTCAATTCACAAGTTCTATAAAACTTCATCATTCACAAGTTGTTCTTTAGGGCTGCTTGTTAACTCGATCTGCTTTAACACTG
>JAGFNQ010000466.1:0-34249 GCA_024364735.1 Boesenbergia rotunda
AACATGTGAGAATTTCTAAATCATACCTAAATATACAGGTATAGTAACATGATCCAGTAACATGAGAGAACTACTAACCCTACCTAAATATACAAGAGTGGTAACATGATCCAATGACATAAGAGAATTTTCTATCCAATACCTAAATAAGATAAGGGATACAAAAGATCAGGAGAAATACCTATCGCCTGAAGAAGTCCCATCGCGCCAAGTCCCAAACAATCACATCGAGAAAACTACTCCGAACAAATCCGACAAAACTCGTAAAACAGGTAGGCATCGTAAACCTACGCACTGATACCAAAAATAAATTGGTATCAGATAATTATCGAAAATCCACAAGCCCTCAAGGTATCCGAAAACCTGAGCTCTGATACCAAAATAAATTGTCACGCCCCGAGACCCAGGAGCCGCTGATCCAATAGAAAATCGGACAGCACCTCCCATGTCCGGCGGACAATTTACACATACATATAATATCCATACCACACACAATATATATATTTGGCCTCAGGCCTCAAAATCTAGACATAATATAATCATAACACAAGGTAAATCATACCTGACTGCGGACTGATCCGACTTACGATGAAACAACCAATACACAAACCCCTTAGGGTACAAAACAACACTCCCAAGACATATACAAATCCAATAACTGAATATGAAAACATAGACACTTCTAAGTACAAAACAAACTTTATCGTCACGATAGGTAGGGACTGGCTGCTTGGCTCTTCTGGCGACTCCAAGTATCTCAACCTGAAATAAAAACATATGGCAACGATGTGAGTCCATAAACTCAGCGAATACCCAGCAGATATGCATAGTATGATATAATAACAATAGGAGTCTACGCTGATACCGTCTCATATGAACAATAGGAAAGGGTATACTGAAGATACTGAATAAAGATACATACCAGAATCCATCTAACCTGAAAAGAGGATAATAAATACCAATGGAATACCAATAGACATATAATCTCAGATAACAAGTCTCCAGAATATGCATGTCAAACAAGTGCAAAAATCAAGTGCAGCAAACAATGCACGATGCAAAATATGCACATGGTGCAATGACATGTGTCACCCCCTAGTCCCAGTCAGGATCATCTTCCACGACGTCCGCGTGGGTAGAGCTGTGACAACCTATACGCACCCTGCCATCACTGCTCCTGAGTGACCGGGTGGACAGGATGCTGGCGGAGGTCACTCTCCTACCCCAAGCAATGGGGGAGTCTAGCTCTCATCTCCTCGTGGCTCAGTACGAGAAGGGATCCCTGGCTGCTACCACGCCCGCAACCACCCTCCACATAGTGGTCGAACGGAGCAATACAGGGCAAATGCACACATCCTACGGTATCCACTAACCCATGAGTGGTCGTGTGCGCATATCATGTACCGGAAGACGATAGGCTCAACCACAAGGGAGTCGCTGATCGCCGGCATGCAACAATGCAGAGATGGTGTATGATAGATACACATACCTCCCTCATCAAGTCCTCAATATACTAAGTCTCAGTCTGAAATCCTATAACAGGAAATACTGGTGACCTACAAGGTATACTGGCCGGAAACTACAGATCCCTCATGTCAAATACAAGAGATACATCTCGATATCTAAGCATACATATAGATATGACAATACCTGAGACTGTATGGAACTAACAGCATAATAACTCAGGGATAAACAACAAGTATCCAGAACAAGCATAATCAACAGGGATAGCGTATAATCTTACTGCTATCTATAACAGTCTATGCATAACAATATGACAATATCAACAAGATAAGTCAAGGGGTACCCGCCTCCGATGAAGCCCGTATCAGTAGGGAATCCATGCCTAGATATCCGAATCGAAATCATTCAATGTCCTGTGCTAAGATATACAACTTAGCAACTTATACAAGTAACAACTAGCCAAACTAAATTCCAAGCTTAAATTAGGATTAAGTTCCAATTAACCTCATTCCTTGAGATCATTTAGTATGAATCCCACATTAACCCTAAAAGATCTCCTCCCTTCACTGGTTTGGCCCATTCTCACTCCAATCAAGTCAGTCATACCCTAACCATACCAACCCAAACTATGTAATGGTTTCAATTCTATTAAAGCTATCCAAAATAAGGTTATCAACAAAATTAACCATGTCCTAGCAAGATACGACTACATACCAATTGTTATACTGCAACAAGTTATCCCAAAACTCCCGGCAACTTCACACAACAATTCCAACCAAAAACACATTCTGAATAAAACACTAAAAACTCACCCCCAATCCTACTATTCATATTGAATTCCATAGGCAGCTATCTAATCAGAATTTATCACAATTATAAAATCAACAACTACAGCGACAATTCGAAATCAATTCCAATCAACGAATCACCAAGGCAGTAAAACCGAAGAACCCAGTGAACAAAATCATAAACAGCCTACTGATCAATGCTAGCTTCCCATGGCTCACATCAAAACCAAAATTCCAAAACAAAACCAACACTAAGGTCTACCATCTCAAAACTGAAATACACAAAGAAATCAATCCAAACCCCATAACACAGATCAATCCCTTGAGACCAAATCGAAACTAAGAACAAAGGCATTACAAGATCAACTGAAATTAACTAACTCACCTGAAGAGGTTTCGCACACAGGAACCGTAGACCCACTCCAACGAGTTGAGAGCAAAAATCACAGCAGGGGAGGAAAAGATCGATACCCCTAAACCAATCCGAAGATGGCCTCACAATCTCAGCATAAAAACAAAAGTCGATCCAAGTAAGGCAAAGTCGAGATTCAATGAGCCGAGAGTTTACCTAGATGAAGGTGGCCACCGTGCAACCCTAGCTACTCCAAATTGTCATACCTCACGCCTCCACGCCTTGCATTCAACGATCACAGCAAGGGGAATCTAAATCGATGTCGTCGGCTAACCCAATCCCAGCGCGAACCGGGGTAACTATCCGATTTGCCAAGCTTCGACGAAATGAATGGAAAGAAGCCCCGCGAAGGAGAAGAAGAACAGAGGGGCTCCGACGGCGTCGGTTCTAGGGCATGCGGATCACGAAAAAGAAGAGGGATGGTCGGCGTGCGTTGGCTGCGGGCGAAGGTAGAGGAGAAGAGGTCGGCTGCGTTAGGGCTCGCGAAGGAATGGGAGTAGAAGATGGGGATCGGGTTGGTGGCTGCGGGCGCAAGGAGAAGTAATGGTTTCGGCCGATTCAACCCTAGGTTAGACTTTAATCATATATATATATATATATATATATATATATATATATATATATATATATATATATATATATATATATATTAAACTTCTCCTCTAATAAATTAAACAACCTAATTATATTATTTTATTTATCCTCGTAAATTCCACCAAGGGTTCAGAAAAATTTTTGAAAAATTTTCCATCGTATTCTACAAGGTTATTTCTTGATTTAAATTTTAGAATTACTTGCCGTATTTTACAATTGAAGGGATCTCCGAGCCGAGATAAAATGCTATCTATTTACATCCATTGATCCTATACTCCACAAAGGAGTGTACATCAAGTCTAGATCGAAAGTAAATAAAAAGCGCGGCTAAACAGGTGTCGTATTTAATTACAAAAATTAAATATCAAATTTAGCCTTGTCAACCCCGAGGATTCAAATAAATTTACAACCATGCACAACCAATCACATACAAATATTATTTTAGTCATAATAGTTGGGCTCTCGTGCCTGCAACCAAAGAGTTAGCCTACGCACATCCTACTATTATCCGGCAAAATAAAATACATGATCTAGTGCAAAATGTAACCGAATCCAAAACACACAAAATTGAAAATCTCAGCTCTGATACTAATTGATGGTTGCAGGTTTCCAAGGCGAATACCGGGTCGCTCATGGGAAACCTCTCCATGTCCACGGATTAAAAATTTTAATCTGAATGGAGACCTATTTTCCAAACGACCGTCTCATCGTCATGCTAACTGATTCGAGTGATCGCTTGAACAACCAAGTTGTTCTAACGATCAATCTCATCCAACCGATTAGTCGCAGAATAGACGACGAATGGATCTCCAATTTTTGTGTTTATCATCGGGATCCAAAATAATTAATTATCATAAATATTAATTAATTAATAAATAATCAACAAGATAATTAATTAAACCACATGAAATGATAGAAAGAACAAAGTATAAGGAGCCAAAGAGAAGAGTTATACCTTCCCTTTTACCTCGCGATCTTCTATTGTATGACCCTCCCCTCTTGGACGTCGTGTGGGCGACGATCTACGAAGAACCATAGTCACCAAGGCCTTCCAATATCACCTTCTTCTTGTGCCAACCAAACCTAGCCTCTAGGGTTGCCGCCGACCACCCTTTCCACCTCCTTGTTTATTGCCCATGCCGCCCAAGCCTTAGGAGGCGCCAGCCGAACCCTAGGAGAGAGAAGGGAGGAGAAAAAACCAAGCCTTTGGTTGATTGAATGCCTTGGTCTCATGACTCCATGGGGTATTTATAGGGCTACAATAGGGACCATGAGGAGGAGTTGGGTCTTGGCCACCTAATGGATCATGACCCGATCCATTAATGAAGATCCATTCCACTAAAGGATCCTAATTGATCTACCTCACCAACCCCCATATTTAAATATAGGCTCCACCTATTATGAGTATAAATATCTCCTCGTATTTAAGATATCGAATGCCCGTTAATTAATTAAATTACTAACAATTTAATTAATTAACATCTAACTCCTTGAGTAGTATCACTCAACCTTATTATCATGTCGGACCAAGTCCACTTGCAGGATTTAACATGATAAACCTTATGAGCTCCTTAAGGGGACATCATCAACCTGACTCACCAGGACACGGTGTTCGTCTATAATCAACGGCACACCATGTAAATAGTATTATTTTCCAACTTATCGGGCCTAACTTTCCATATATAGAAACAGATAGACTATAAATGACATCTCTTATGTCAATGACACCAAAGGGATATTAAATGAATGGAATTGGGATATAGATGGAATATAATGAAATAGAACCACTTTGAGGTTCCCTATGAAATGAGGCATGGAATGGAGCCACTACGAAGAAGTTATGGGTGTGGAGCGGAAATTCCCTCTGCCCCTACTGTACTCCAGCTTGGCAGTTTCCACCGCCTGTCCAGGGTTGAGCCCTGGGATTTGACGGCGGACTTGAAAAGCCACCTACAGACGCTTTACGCCCCATCATTCCGGATAAAGCTTGCATCCTCTATCTTACCGCAACTGCTGGCACAGAGTTAGCTGATGCTTATTCCTCAGATACCATCATTGCTTCTTCTCCTAGAAAAGAAGTTCATGACCCGTGGGCCTTCTACCTCCACGTGGCATTGCTCCATCAGGCTTTCGCCCATTGCGGAAAATTCCCCACTGCTGCCTCCCGTGGGAGTCTGGGTCGTGTCTCAGTCCTAATGTGGCTGATCATCCTCTCGGACCAACTACTGATCATTGCCTTGGTAAGCTATTGCCTCACTAACTAGCTAATCAGACGCGAACCCCTCCTCGTGCAGATATTTAACAGAATAAATCTCGCCCGTTGGTAAATCAAAGAAATAAATACTAAGTATATGTGCTCTTTATTATATCAGGATTAAGAGCATGTACTCCATAATAACTGAGGTCTGATTCAATTATAAAGTTAATATAAATTGAATCACCTCTATGTCGGTCCTGCTCAATACACACAAAGTGTACTAGTGTAATTCTATGGTCAAAATAAACTAACACCAAATTACACTACATCCATCCCGATGGTTTGTCCAAATCCATCTCGGTTGTGAGCCTCTACTTATACTCTATAAGGAACTGATAACATGATCTTCTGTGCGACATCACACACCATCTTATCTACAATGTAAAGTATAAGACAATATGCATATACTAATATAAACATGTAAACAGTGATCTTGTGATTCTCTTTCAAAATATAGATGTTCATACAAAAAGCAAGGCTTTTAGTATACATCCTAACAATCTCATCGTGGTGCTCACTAATAGTCCACTTAGGGGCGTCCTCACAAATCCAGAGGCCTCAGGACGATGATCAAGTGGACGGCAAAACTAAGTGAGTATGAAATTGAGTACCACCTTTGAACCGCTATCAAGGTTCAAGCTTTAGTTGACTTTATGCTCAAAGATGTCCCAAGACCTGAAGCTGAGGATTTGTGGAAAATTTATGTTGATGGCTCTTCCAATAACAAGCATAGTGGGGTCGGGGTTCTAATGATTTCTCTTAGAGGAGATGTACAACAATTGTCTATCCGACTTAACTTCCGAGCCACCAATAATGAGGTCGAATATGAGGCAATTCTAGCGAGGCTCCAAGCCGCCAAGTAGGTGGGAGCTGCTCAAGTTATCTTGCACTCAGATTCTCAACTCGTAGCTCAGCAGCTAAAAGGAGAGTTCGAAGTTAAAAATGAGCGCCTTTAGAGGTTTGTGACCATATATGAGCAACTGAGGTCTTCTTTTACTGAAGTTATTCTGCTAAAGATATCTCGAGCTGGTAATGTCAAGGCAAATGAGCTAGCCAAATTTGTGAGCTCGCTTGCACTAGGGATGCTGGAAGAGCCTAACGCTCTGGAAGGAGCCGTAACCCATATTAAAGAAGAAACTGCGAACACTGTATTACCTGACTGGAGAGAACCCTATGTGGAGTTCCTACTCAGGGGAATAGTGTCGGCGAGTGATAATGAGGCACGACTCTTCCGTCGCAGGGCTGCCAGATATACGCTGGTCGAAGAGCAGTTATAAAAAAGAGCATTTACCCGACCGTTGCTCAAGTGTATTGTTCCAGGAGAGGTCGACTACATCATGCGGGAGGTTCACGAAAGCATATGTGGAAGCCATATTGGGGGAAGATCCATGGCTAGGAAGATTATTCTGGCCGAATATTTTTGGCCCACACTACAAGCAGATGCTGTCAAATTTGTTGTCGGGTGCGAAGCTTGTCAAAAGCATCAACATATAACTCACCGCCCGATCGAATTACTTCGAGCCTCCACTGTCTCATGCCCTTTCGATTAGTGGGGAATGGATATTATGGGCCCTTTCCCGATCATACCTCAGCAGAAGAAGTTCCTTTTAGTATTGGTCGACTACTTCTCCAAATGGGTTAAGGTTGAGCTACTTGCGCACATCACGGAGGTCGCCGTGATGATGATCCTATAGAAGGATATAGTCTGCAGGTATGACATTCCTTATAAGTTGGTGTCGGATAATGACAGACAGTTTACAGGGTGCAAACTCAAAGAGTGGTGTGAAGGACTAGGTATTCACCAAGTCTTCACCTCAGTCGCTTATCCCCAAGGCAACAGCCAGGCAGAAGCGGTCAACCGGGAGATCATTAGAGGGCTCAAGATAAAGCTGAACCATATCGGAGGTAGTTGGGTCGAAGAACTCTCGAGCATCCTGTGGTGGTACCAAACTACTCCCAAAGAACGGATCGGTCAAAGTCCCTGCAATTTGGTGTATGGAGCAGAAGCGATGATTCCTGTGGAAATAGGCGATGAGTCAATTCGATGACAACACTACAATAAGGAAGATAATGATCAGGAGTGACTTATTGACCTAGACTTGGTGACAGAACTATGGGACAAAGTCGTTGCCCGACTAGTCGCGTACCGGCAATGTATGCAGTAGGTGTACAATTGCCGAGTTATCGTCCGGACTTTCCAAGTCAGAGATAAGGTCTGAAAAAGAACTAAGCCCATCGACGACGTCGGAAAGCTCGAGCCTCAATGGAGCGGACCTTACATCATTGTCAAAAAGCTTGCAGGAGGGAGCTATTGCTTACAAGATGATGAAGGCAAAAGGTTAGAAAGGCCCAGGAATGTAAATCACCTCTAGTTATATCGTACTCGGCGAGTCATGTGAGCAATACATACATTTGTATGTCTACTTGTACTTATTTGCAGTTTGAGTAATTAAAGAAGTAGAAGAAATGTCTCACCAAGACCAAACGCAAGAGCCCGAGTTCCTACCATCTCGTGGTGCCGAGGATGCCCAAGATGAGTGAACCTGGCCATGGTGCTGAGGATGCTTGACCAAGAGTCGGCGAAGATCCAACCATCTCGTGGTGCCGATGATACCCGAGATGAGTAGACCAAGCCGTGGTGCTGAGGATGCCCGACCGGGAGCAGCCGAAGATCCTATCATCTCGTGGTGTCGAGGATGCCCGAGATGATAGACCTGGATGTGGTGCTGAGGATGCCCGACTAGGAGTAGGCGACGTTCCTACCATCTCGTGGTGCCGAGGATGCCCGAGATGTGTAGACCTGGCCGCAGTACTGAGGATGCCCGATCGGGAGCAGCCGAAGATCCTACCAACTCGTGGTGGCAAGGATGCCCAAGATGAGTAGACCAGGTCGTGGTGTTGAGAATATCTGACCAGGAGTAGGCGAAGATCCTACCATCTCGTGGCACCGAGGATGCCCGAGATGAGTAGACCTGGTCGTGGTGCTGAGGATGCCCGACCAGGAGTAGGCGAAGATCTTACCAATCTTACCATCTCGTGGTGTCGAGGATGTCTGAGATGAGTAGACCTGGCCGTGGTGTTGAGGATGCCCGGCTGGGAGCAGCAGAAGATCCAACCATTTCGTGGCGCCGAGGATGCCCATGATGAGTAGACCTGGTAGTGGTGCTAAGGATGCCCAGCCAGGAGTATACGAAGATCTTACCATCTCGTGGTGCCGAGGATGCCCAAGATGAGTAGACATGGTCGTGGTGCTGAGGATGCCCGGCCGGGAGCTGTCGAAGATCCTAATATCTCGTGGTGTCAAGGATGCCTAAGATGAGTAGACCAGTACACCTGGTCGTGGTGCTGAGGATGCCCGACCTGGAGTAGGCAAAGATCCTATCATCTCGTGGTGCTGAGGATGCCCGAGATGAGTAGACCTGACCATGGTGCTGAGGATGCCCGGCCAGGAGTAGCCGAAGATCCTACCATCTCATGGTGCCGAGGATACTCGAGATGAGTAGACTTGGTCGTGGTGCTGAGAATGCCCGGCCGGGAGCAGCCGAAGATCCTACCATCTCGTGGTGCCGAGGATGCCCAAGATGAGTAGACTTGGTCGTAGTGTTAAAGATGTCCGGCCAGGAGTAAGCGAAGATCCTACCATCTCGTGCCGCCAATGATACCCGAGATGAGTAGACCTGGCTATAGAGTTGAGGATGCCTGTCCGAGAGCAATCTAAGATCCTACCATCTCATGTTGCCGAGGATACCTGAGATGAGTAGACCTGGCCATGGTGCTGAGGATGCCCGGCGGGGAGGAGCTGAAGATCCTACCATCTTGTGGTACCGAGGATGCCCGAGATGAGTAGACCTAGCTGTGGTGATGAGGATACACGGCCGGGAGCAGCCGATGATCCTACCATCTCATGGTGCCGAGGATGCTCAAGAAGTGTAGACCAGGCCATGGTGCTGAGGATGCCCAGCCAAGAGAAGGCGAAGATCCTACCATCTCATGATGCCGAGGATGCCCGAGATGAGTAGACCTGACCATGGTGCTGATGATGCCTGGTCGGGAGCAGTCGAATATCCTACCATCTCGTGGTGTCGAGGATGCCCGAGATGTGTAGACCTAGCCGTGGTGCTGAGAATGCCTGGCCGGGAGTAGCCCAAGTTTCTACCATCTCATGGTGCTGAGGATGCCCAAGATGTGTAAACCTAGGCATGGTACTGAGGAAGTATGGCCGGGAGCAGCCCGAGCTTATACCATCTTGAGGTTCTGACGATACCCAAGATATATAAGCTTAGCCGAGGTGTTGATGAGGCCATGTCCTGTTCTTGCCAGCTCATTCAATGCACTAAATCCTTGTCTCTTCCTTAACATTAGACTTCAAGCGTGTAGAGGAGTCTATATGGGAGGGGGGCGAGGAGCAATACTCAACATAAGCGCAATACATGAGATAGGAAACAAGATGTAGAAAAGGAGACACACGGGATATTGAAGCAGAAGATAAAAATATTCCATTCAAAATTGGAGCATACATTTGGAGTACATTCAAAAGTAAAAAATAAAATGCAAAATACAAAAGATGAAAAAACAACAGCATAGATTTAGAAAGACACTACAACTCTTTGTCCTTCGTCAGAAGCTCCTCCCAAACCTGGCCGACGCTGAGAAAACTCAGATCAATATCTGAGTTCAACACCTTGGCTCACTGGAGTTGTTGGACAACCCCATTAAAGCCCTGTTTCAGACACTTCAGGATTTTTCTAGCCAAAATGTCTCCAAACTCCTAAGATTGAAGGAACTTGGCCTTGAATGCGGCCTCCGCCTCCGTCTGTCGGGACTCTTTGATAGCCTTGTATTTCTACAGTTCTTCTAAGGCTTGGTCTTGAGCAGTCTTTAGCCTGACCACCTTAAAGGACATCTGATCCTGGACCGCCAGTGTCTCCTGAAGCCACTCTGAGGTGGTCGAGAGATGTGATCTAGCTTGGGCGAGGTCCTTCTGTAGGTCGGATACGTGAGCAGCAACAGCTTCTATCACGGTCTCTTTCTTCGCCAACTGATTCACTTGCTATTGAATCCGACCATTGAGTGCCTCGGCGGACGACTCCAGGAGGTGGACGTCTTCCAATAACTTCATCTCCCGAGCTTGGAGCCCTTGCTCCTGAGTCAATTGACTCACTTCCTCGGAAAGGGTTGTCGCCCTCTCTGACAGAAGTCGCTTCCGGTGGCGGGTACTGTACAGAGATGCTTCAGAGGCTAGAAGGGTGTCCAAGCAATGGTCTACTTTGGCACGTAGATCCCTGCTAATCTCTAGTTGCATCCGACCCCCCTCACGAGCTCAGAAAACTTCCGCCTCCAATTCTGCCACCCGCTGGTGCAGGGCTTCAATTTCTTGCTTGGGAGACATCCGTCGGCCCAAAAGGAGACACTCAGAAGTGGCCTGACATAAGTAAAATAAGGGTCAAAAGGATAAAATAAAATAAAATAAATACACCGAGAAGCTTACCTTCAGGAGAGACTCGTACAAGCTGGTGATTATCCCAGCTGAAGGTATCCCTCTGAGGGATGTAAGATGCTCTTCGGTTCACCCCCGCATGGCTTGCCGACTCCGTGGGGAAGATATTTCGAAGGTAGCCCCGAAGCCACGAGAAGTGAGAGGTAGGGGTGAGGCGGGGAAGTGGGTACGCTTCAGGGGTGAGGCGTACTGTCATCGGTATTGGAGGACACCTCATCAGTAGAATATTTCTCCTATGGCAGCTCCTTAAGTTGGACTGGTTGGAAGCCTCCAGTCGCTGCCTTCTCGGCTGCTTGTACCTTCCGGCACAGGTGGGCACTAGTGAATTCAGGCTCGTCTAGTCTCACCCTCTTGCCCTTGGTGTTGTTGGATGCCTTGGGGACTCTAAGAGGGAACTCGTCCTCACCCTCCGGTTCTGCGGTAGTCGGTGCCGCCCTCCGGTAGCGCTTAGAGAGAGGAACAGAATCCTCCTCGTCCTCAGTAGCCCTAGCCGAGCAGGTCCTTTCTCTTAGAGGGGCCAAAGGAGCTGCAGGTTTCCGTCGGAGGGCTTGTGGCTCGTTCTCCTCCTCCTCCTCCTCCTCCTCCTCCTCCTCAGCAGGCAGGATGAGGTGTGGTCATTTGATAGGTGGTGGGTTTGCTTTCCCAGTTGGCTCTGTCGCCAACATCGAAGCCTGAGCCAGCAATTCCTCATTGCCACCTCTCGCTTCAGCAGGAACAAGAGAAAGGGGGGTTTCTTGAACACCGGGTAACTTCGTTATGGTCAGCTCCTCACCTTGGGTCTACTCGGAGCCCTCGGAAGGCTCAGTCGTGGAAGGTAGGGAAGTTGGAGGAGGGGTCAGTGTTTGTTCATCTGCAAGCTCCCACTTGAGAAGCTTGCTCATGGCCCGGGAGAGCATAATGTTCTCTGCAACACAAATAACAGAATGTCAGTTAGCATAGATAAAGGTTTAATGAAACAAGGCACTTACGGGGGTCGGGACTAAACGGGTGATTTTGGGGTTGATCCCAGCCCGATACAAGAGCTCTTTGCATAGAACCAGATTGGGGCCATGGAACTCCATCCCAGCCAAAATGCTTCTGGCCCGTTGATACCCTTGATCTCGCTGGAAATCACCCAGGTCTGGAGGAGAAGGTAAATCTTTACGCCAGCGTGTCAAACAGAACGGGTGCTTAGCAAGTTGAATAAAGAAGAAGCGCTCCTTCCACCCCTTATGGGAGGAAGGGATGCCACTAATGGACTTGTGGCTAGGATGGGCGGTGAAGCTAAAAGCTCCCCTAGACGCTAAGTTCTGAAGGAAAAAGTAGTGGAAAGAATGGGGGTCAAGGGTATATTGAACAGTTTGAAGAGGATGAGTGTCCCGCCCATCTGGGCAAAGGCGTTTGGGGCCATCTGGTGCAAGGGCACTTCGAAATATTTGGAGAGGGCCATGAAGAAGGGAGGGATTGGAAAACGTAGGCCGAACTCCACTTGTCCTAAGAAGAAAGTGTAAAACCCTAAGGGGGGTTCTATGGGGGACTGGTCGATACTAGGAACCTTGACATCTAACTCCGCCGAAATGTCATAGGCCTCGTAGGTGGCTCTCAGGGTAGCGGACATGACCTTAGACAAAGTGACTTCATACCACTCCGGACGATAACCCCTTTCCTCTTCCAGTTTCTCCTTCCAACCCTGGTCTTTCTTTCGTTTTCCCTCCTTACCCATGACTTCGGATGAAAGAAGAAGAAGAAGATAGAAGGTGAACGGGACTTACGCGTGAAGAAGAAGCCCTAGCGAAAGAAGACTCTAGTAGGCAGAAACGGAATGAACAAGCTCTGATAGGCGGCGGTGCAAGAAGACGGAAGGTCACTTTCGCCTTCCCTTTTTATAGGGAAGGAGCCGCTCTCGTGCAAAGAATAGAGGCACGACACATGAACGATGATAACTGCCAATATCGATGCATCACCCTTCATTATGGTTGTCAGTTGGTATGGCCCTACTAAGCATATCAGGGGGGAAATCGCATAGAAAAGACCCTCCCACATGGTAGTATTCTATTCGCTGGAATGCTCTCTCGCCATTAAGATACCCCATGCGCTCTTAATAGGTGATGGACAACTATCATTACTGAGCCTTGGAACTAGCAAGAACTCTTGGATTAAATCAAAGGACCGCCTTGAGCCAATTGATGAATGTTTCGATTCCTAAGACCCGACAAGTCGTTAAGAGAGAAGGAACGGTGATATGGGCCCCGCAGATACTTCGCTCCCCTTCATCATGCCACCAGCCTAATCAGTCAGCACGCTTCCTTCGATTAGACTTGAAGGGGTACTTGTATAGGGATGAGCATCCCGAGGTGGACACGTGGCACGGGGAAGCTATGCGACAGGGCCCACCGAACTAGTGCCCTAGGTCAGGCCAGGGATCGGACTCCCGAGACTACCTTGGGAGAACTGAAGAAAGCACCCAAGGTCAGACTAGGAATCGGGCCTCCGAAACTATCTCGAGAGAACGAAAGAAGAGCCCGAGGTCAACTCGGGAGATAAGACTCCGAGACTGACTCGAGAGAGTGGAGCCCAAAGATCAACGTAGGGATAAGAAAGCCAGACTTTAAGAACCCACTCCTCATTCCAGAACAGGAAAGTCATTAGGTAATTATTGTTCGCAATGCATGGTAATTAAGGCCTTAATAATTACAGTAGTCGTTACAAAAAGAGAATAGCTATCAAGTAATTGATGATTAAGGAACGTGGAGGAGGGTGTGGGGACACGTGCGAGGATGACATCAGGTGTATAAGACGCCTCGGCACTCAGGTAAAGGGGGGTAAGCTTTTCAAAATTATAACATTTTGATTCCTCGTTGTCCTCCGAAAAAGAGAGTTCTAACTTGAGCATCGGAGAGGGTTCCATCAGAAAATCTTCCGGTACATCCCCTTTAACGCTTGTGTTAATCTCGTAGGCGTGGACATCCTCTCCCCATCATCATCGTCGTGGGCTGCGTTTTGGTGACTCGTCGTCCCCGTCATTCGCTTCCGGAACAAGACACAAACCTTGCATAAACATGCTACCAAGTGCTCTACAATCTAAAAGATCAAAGAAATTTGTAAACATTATGGGAACTGCTGTGAATATTTCCAGCGGCATCTAAAAATTAGCAACATTAAAAAAATTCCTACCAAACACTCCAACTAGCAATGGATCTTCTTTAATAATTAACAGAAATTAGTGTTTAAACAATAAACTCTAAAATTTAAATGTCATGGATTAATATAATTATTATTATCATCCTTAAAGAGGTTTGTTATTATGTGTTTAAATTAAAATATTATTATGTATTTTGAATTTATATTTAATTATTTTATTAAAAAATAAAAGAGTAATTTCAAAAAATTTAAATCGGGTTAGCGGGTTGACCAGGTTGTAATGGGTTCGAGTTCGGGTTTATAGGTTTCGGGTCAAAGACGAGTTCGGGTCAGGTTCAGATTGGATATTTTTTAAAAAAAAAATTTAACTCGATCTGAATCCGATCTAATCCACTCGAATTGACACCCTTACCTAGAAGGTGCCTTCGACTTGAGCCGAGGTGCGTTGGTTCAAGATTTCCTTTTTTTTTTTTGGGCATAAGGGTTTAGATTAAATTAAGGTAAAAGTTAAATTAATTTAAGTTTTGTTGAGTTAAAGTTAAGTTTTAAGTAGTTGAATTAATTTAATTAGGCTAAAAAATTGATTAAGTTTAAAATTGAGTTAAGGTAAAATTAATTAAGTTAAAATTTAATTAGGATAAAATTAATTAAGTTAAAAAATTTTATTAATTAAGTTAAAGTTAAATTAGAGTATAAATAATTAGGTTAAAGTTTTTTATTAAGGTCAAAATTATTTTGGTTAGAGTTCTTTAATTAAGGTAAGCATAAATTAAGTTAAGATTTAATTAAGGTAAAAAATAATTAGGTTAGAGTTTAATTAGGATAACATTAATTAAGTCAATGTTTTTGATTAATTAAGTTAAAGTTAAATTAGGAAAAATTAATTAAGTTAAAGTTTTTGACTAAATAAGTTAAAGTTAAATTAGGGGGAAAATAATTTAAAAAATTTATAATTAAGATAAAATTAAGTTAAAGTTTTTAATTAAGGTAAACTTACCTAAGGTTAAAGGTAAAATTAAGTTAAAGATTTTATTAATGTAAATTAAGATAACAGTTTTGATTAGGGTAAAAATTAATTAAGTTAAAGTTTAATTAGGGTAAAATTAATAAGTTAAAAGTTTAATTAAGGTAAAATTAATGAAGTTAAAGGTTTTAATTAGGGTAGAATTAATTAAGTTTAAAATTGAATTAAGGTAAAATTAATTAAATTAAATGTTTGATTAATTAGGAAAAATTAATTAAATTAAAGTTGATTAATTAACATAAATTTTAAGTTAAAGGTGATTAATTAAGGTAAAAATTATTTAAGTTAAAGTTGATTAATTAAGGTAAAAATTAATTAAGTTAAATTTGATTAAATGCAATTAATTAAGTGAGGTTAATGTTTTAGTTGGGTGATTTATCAAACAATCAATTCAAATTAAGTTATCTTTATTCATTTCACATGGTCTAAAGTTATCAACTAGGAGAATGCAATAATTTTGTGAGATGTGTTGAGTTGTATTATTAAAAAATAATTTGATCTCATGTTAGATACAGGTGTGACCATCAGTCAATTAAATACACATTTCAAAAATTAGCTTCCAGACTGTGGTGAGACATAGTGATCTTCTTGGGTATCGGAGCAACGACCACTTCTAGCTAAAACCTTTTTTAGAAATTATATATTTAATTTTTTTCTCTTGATAAATCTTAGTCTAACTAGTCTAGGATGTGACAAGGTAGCTTCGACTAGTTCTACTTAGCTAAGTAGACCTAATAGGATACATCTTACCCTACTTAACTCCTTAGACCAAGTTTACCTAACGTATTATCATCTCGCCTTACCTTAGTACTAAGTTGGATAAGAGTCAAATTAGCTTTTCAGGCTAGTCCTAAGTACCCTGGTGGGTAAAAGTTAGTTTTGAGGTACCAACTAATTTGGATCCTCCCCCTGAATCATATATTCGTGGGTTAGAGTTGATATAGTTAATGTCCTATTTGGGAATGTAATATTGATTTTGCCCTACTTGCTTTGTTAAATAACCTTTTGGGATCCACGCTTTCCTTTGGTTTATTCGTGGGTTTGCAATTGAAATGAAGGATTTATTGGTTGATCTTGGTTTGAACCTGATTCTGAATTTGTTGTAAACTTCTTTTTGAGATCCAAGGATTAGGTTACGGTTCTTCGATATGAAGGTTCCAAGTAGATACTTAAGCCATTGAACTTCACTTCTTATGGTGGAGTTCTCTTTTTCAGTTTGAGTTAATATTTCAATTTGATTTTATCGAGTTGAGGTATTTGTATTAATTTGTTCCTAAAGTTCTTGATTTTCCTTAAGGAGCAAGTTGATCATAATTTCACATGTAGAGAATTTCTTATCTAAGCATGCAATAATCTTAAAGAACTTTACATTAAGTAAATGTTGTACCTCATTCGAGCCTTCGGAAACGAGTATGAACTTGTGGCTCCAATCGTATTCAGGCTCTTCGTCTTGATCCATTTCTAACTCTAGTCCAGTTGCCATTAGCGCGAAGTAGTTAGCTTGCTTATTGTTCTCGGTGTCTAAATCTTCTAAGGATGACTCATCCTAGGTTTCTTAGAGGGCCTTCTTCTTCTTAGTCTTCTTGGGGTCTTCCTTTCAGTTTGGGCATTAGTGCTTGAAGTGCCCCTTTTTGTTCCATCTAAAACATGTGATGTTGCTTTTAGGGCCGTCAGATGTAGGCTTCATCACCTTTTGAAGGTCCTTCTTTGTGAATCTCTTCTTCTTTCTAGTGAATATTTTCCTCACCTAGTTCACCAGGTGTTCTTCATCATCAGATTCTAAGTCTGATTCACTTTCTGACCCGCCCTTGGTTCTGCTCCTTGACTTTTACCCCTTTGAAGGACCTGTAAATAAAGTTACACCATTCTCAACCGATTTTGCATTGGTTTGTTCGTGTATTTCTAATTCACAAAAAAGTTTATCCAATTTAAGTTTAGAAAGATTTCTTGAAATTTTGTAGGCATCTATAATGGATGCCCACAATGTATTTCAAGGAAACGCATTAAGGGTATACCTTATCATGTCCTGGTTCTCTAGTTAGTGCCTAATTAAGTGTAGCCCATTCATGATATCCTTGATTCGGGCATGTAGTTGACTTTCTATCTCTCCATCATACATTTTTATGTTAAATATCTTATTCAAAAGTAGATCCCTTTTTGTTACCTTAGCATCATTTATTCCTTCATAAAGCTCGATTAGTTTATCCCAAAGCTTTTTGCACTTTCAGTTGGTATAATCTGGTTCAGTTCTTCCTTGGTTAGGTCGCACTGAAGAGTGATTTGAGCTTTAAACTCTACTTGGGGCTTCATAATTTTAGTGTTCCACTTGTCTGGTTTCAAGGGAAGATTATTTGCCTCATCAAGTGGAGGAAACACCCAATCTGGACTACGAACCATTGGTCCATGTCTATTTTAAGATAGACCTTCATTCGTCTCTTCCAATAGGGGAAGTCTTCCCCGTTAAACATGGGAGGGTGAACTATGTTGTATCCTTCACCTTGAGCCATTTAGTAAGAGTCTTGCACATAGAGAAACAAGAACGAGGAATCCCAAAACTAGGTCTAGGATTAGCAGTGCGGGAGAAAAAGAAGAAACATAAAACACTCAAGTGGTTTTGCACCAACTTTAAATAACAATCGAGCAGTGAAAAAATCTGTCTAAAAGAAGGTGATTGCACCAGCTTTAAACTTTATGAAAAAAAATTAAAATCCGAAAAATAAATAAAATCGAAAAATAAATTCCCTTGCTCGAATGGTGGCTACATCGATTCAGAGTGCAAAAGGCTCTAATATAACTTGTAGGATCGTATGCATGTGAGGGGGAGGGGGTGAATCACGTGTATTTTAAAATAGTTGCTTTCCCGGACTTATATGTTTAAGTACACAACAGAAATAAATTAAACAGATATGAGAAAATCACGAACGTAGAATCACATGCTAACACCAAGGGTTTAACTTGGTTTGGAGCCTTCGACGACTCTTACTCCAAGGCTCCTGCCCCTTAAACCTTTCCAATGGGCAATTCACTAATATCCTCTACCGGTAAATTCCCAGTAGAATGATCGAGTACAAATGATTAATCAGGAAGTGTAACAACCCTACACTTCCCTTTTTGTAATAATGAAGTACAAAAATGAACTTTCATTACCCAACATAATAGTAGAATCTTGATCTGGCTCGAGTGTCGGCGTCAATCTTCCGACAGCAATCGATCATAGTCGAGTCGTAGCAAGGTTATAGCATGAAAACGAGGAAGCAGAACGATCGCTTGAGCTCAAGAACGGAGTGTAGAGGTTCATTTTCGAAGCTTGCTCTCACTGCTCTTTTATAGAGCATCTGAGGTGCCTTAATTTTCAACTGAGGCGTCTCAGATCTAAAAAGTTAATTAGATCCAAAGTTTGTGCATCTTATCCTCTAAAAGGCACCTTCGATCCCAACTAAGAAGCCTCAGTTCTCAAATGAGGCTCCTCAGATCCAAGTTAAGGTGCCTCAGTTTGCCAAGTCCTCATCTTTAGTGACTACTCCGCCGAGACACCCTTAGATATTGAAGGCAACTCTAATCCCAACCAAGGTGCCTCAGGTACCACCTGAGGCGCCTCGAGTTCATTCGAGGCTATTTTTTACATTTAAAACCTTGTAAAATGTGTTAGTCTAAAAATAAATTATACCCAGCAAAATAAAATTAGCATATAAGTACAAGACAAAATAAATGAAATTAGTATTAATTAGATTCTATCTTCCCAAGATTAGGATCTAGTCAAGGCCTTAGCTTAGAGCTTCAAAATGGCTCTAAGATGGACCGTGCCTAACATCCCATCGGGGACTCGTCCTCACCAAATTTCACTCCTCTAGTGACTTACCTCACTTACGTTATGCAGACTTACTTAACTTCTTGACCTACCAGGTCTTTCAGCCAATTGTTAGATCCCGTGGACCCAACTGGACTTCATGCTAAGTCTTCACTAACCTAGGCTTTAGCTAGTTGTCAGACCCCGCAGACCCAACTGGACTTCATGCTAAGTCTTCACTAACCTAGGCTTTAGCTAGTTGTTAGGCCCCGCAGACCCAACTGGACTTTCTGTTAGAACTCAACCACCCTGAACTTCAGTTTGATATCAGGTCCTAAGTCTTTAAATCCTACACAGTAACAAGGTTATACAAACACACGCCTAACTTTAACCTTTTTGTCATATATAAAAATCTGAGTTTGATCGTTAGTACAAATTGCACCAACAAAAACCTCGTTAAACCTAATTTTCATGGTTTCAGATCATCGATTAACCTAGTAAACCTATATATATATATATATATATATATATATATATATATATATATATATATATATATATATATATATATATATATATACGAGTTTGATATTATGCGCTCTGTCTTGAACGCCCACTGCACGCGCGACCACCGTCATTAATATTTTTTTTTTCAAAATTAAACTTTTTCTCAATTTTATATATATATATATATATATATATATATATATATATTTGTTTTACCTTCTTCCTCCTCTTAAATCGGGCGAGAGGCAGCGACGGCTAGAGGCCGCCGACGGGTTCACCAATCCCCTCTTGGTTATATTTTTGTTCGGAGGTGGCCGCCGCCGGTGGGCGACCGGCTAGAGGTGGGCGGCCGACGTTCGAATGGCGGCGACGGGCGGCGTTGAGCGTGAGGTGTGTGGCGGCACCGACGGGTTCACCAATCCCCTCTTGGTTATATTTTTGTTGGGAGGCGGCGGCCGGAGGCTGTCACCGGTGGGCGACCAGCTGGAGGCGGGCGTGGTGGTCGAGCGGCGGATGTGCGAATGGTGGCAACGGGGCAGCGTCGAGCATGAGGTGTGCAGCAGCGCCGACGGGTTCACCAATCCCCTCTTGGTTATATTTTTGTTCGGAGGCGGCGGCCTCCGGGCGAACGGCTGGAGGCAGGCGTGGTGGTCGGGCGGCCGACGGGCGGCGAGCTTTTATTTTTTGGAGGAGTTCTGGAAAAAAAAGAAAAAAAAATTGACGCGCACAGGCGTGTTTCACAAGTCGCGCGTGATATCAATACTCTATATATATATAGCCTTACTAAGTTTGAATTCTCACTTTGTCTAGTATTCGATTGACATTAACCTTTATTTACCTAGCATTAGGTCAACCTTGACCTACTGAAACTTTTTTACATAACATCCAATCTGTTGGATCGGGTTGGACCGGCTAGAGGGGGTGAATAGACGGTAAAAAAATATGAAAGTGGAGGCACTCGTCTTTAAAAAAGAAACTTGGTCGCAACTGAGAATATTGCTTCCAAGGCAGTGGACGCTCAATAAAAATCTCCTTGTGGCGGAGAAGCCTTACAAAAATAGCAAGCTAGACTTTTAGAGAGTTTACAAGAATGAATTGAATGAATGAAAACGCTGAAACTCTAAGCCTATTTATAGCCTAAGAGAATAAATCTGGTTTGTTGGTTGTTAAGAAATTTTCTCTTGGCCATTGATCCATGGATGTAATCTGAACGGTTGATCTTGGATGGGATTAAACTGCATCCATTGGATCTGATAAAAGGATAAGGTTTTATCCTTTAAGACTTTTTCTTCTGCTCTAGACTTCGCTGTTGTAATCTTCAAGTAGTAACATCGGCAATTGCATGTGTCATCCCTAGTTATCCCAAGTGGTAATAATGGCAACATATCTTAGGTCTGGTCTTGGGATCGAGTCTTCTTAGCAACAATTAAATTCTATTTTTTTTAACGCCTTATTAGACATGGTCAAACTGATCAGTCTTTTGGTTCTTCGTCTTCTGGGTGATTTCCGGCCAACCGGAGTTAGGCTCACCCGAACCCGACTCCGACATTTCGCCCCTCGAACGTCCTTCCTCCTGGCTTCTCGTCCCTCAGACACCGTGTACATCCTTCTCGCTCCATCGGCGTATTCTTCCGCATCTTCTGCGTCCCTCGGATTGTATCGAGCTCGTCGACTCACTTCCCCGCACAATCCTTCGCGTCCGCTACGTCTTACGCTCGACTTCCTCCGTACCTAAGCTCCTGCACACTTAGCAGAGAGATTAAACACACCATGACCTAACTTAAATCGATTGATCATATCAAAATCAATCAGGGGTATTTACAATCTCCCCCTTTTTGTTGTGCATCAATCCGAGTTATGTTATAGTAAACAAAATAAAAAAACATACATAGTAATGCAAACAATATAAGTTCAAAAAACTTAAATTTAGAGTAAATTAAAAGTCTACCCCTTAACTTAACCATATTTCTCCCCCTTTGATCACATCAAAAAAAATGGGGAAAATAATTAGGGAGGAAAAATTTTGAATTTTTAGAATTTTTTTAAAAAAATTATAGGCCTACTCTCCCCCTTTGATACCAAAATATTTTTCTATCGAATTTTGAAACAATTCATTAAAAAAATAGAATATCTATAAAAAATTTGAATATTTTCATCAAAGTCGAAGAGAAAGATATGATTTTGGAGAAAAATCAACTTTAAATTTGTTCATCAAATCTGAAAATAAATAAAAAATAACAGATACGAGTTTTTGAAGAATAAATTTTAAAAAAATCAAAAAAATACTTCGAAATATTTAAAAATATATATAATGAGTTCTTTCCATTATATCTGAATCATGAAAAATTAGATCTATAAAAGTAAATTATTTCACTATTTTTAAAATTTTAATTTCAAATTTCGAGCGGAAAATCGAAAAATATTTGAAATTTTTTTAAAAATTCTCAGATGGACAACATAATTGTGCATAAAAAAGACATATTTTTTGTAAAAAATTTCTACACATAAATAATAAAAAACTTATCAATTTAAAATAAATTTTGGAATTCAAAATAAATTCCTATCTACATGATTAATTAAAAACTTAGGCGGAATATAACTTTTGGGTATTTTTTTTTAAATTGACACTTGTGGTTTTTAAAATACCAATATAAATTATCAGGAAAGTTATTTTTTTGTCGTAAATATGCAATATCAAGTTCTAATTTTTGCACTAAGTTTTTCAAATTATCATTTTTATTTTTCAAAATATCAGAAAAGGATGTAAATGTTAATTCATTTTTTAATTTTAAACTTTCTTTTTCTAATCTACAATTAGATTTGAGCAAGGCTTTAACTCCAACATATAATTGATCATGAGGAAGAAAACAAACCTCACTTACCGGGTCACTTTCGAAAAGCGAGGTTCTTTCTTCGTTGTCGGTGACGTCTCTCCCCCTTCATCAGTGCTTCCTTCTTGATGATATGCCATCAGCGCCAGTCCCGCATATTCTTGACCTTCTGACTCTTCTAACAAGGTCTCGTCGTCGAGTTGGATCTTCCTTGTGCCCAGTGCTACGATTTCTGATTTCTTATTCTCCTCTTCATGCAATTCCAGAAATTTCACCCAGAGCTCTTTTGCCGAGTTATAATCCCCAATGTGGTTGACTTCTTGCGCGGAAAGAACGGCTAGCAGATGAAATTCTGCTTTGTTGTTTACTACAAAGTCCGCTTGCTCTTTCTTGGTCCACGACTCTATTGTTGGTGCTTGGATGGCTAGAGAGGGGGGGTGAATATAGCCAGACACAGATTTTTGCTCTCTTTGAAAACTTCTCAAGTTTTACTGCACTTAGGGTTAGAGGCAGCGGAAGCAAAATACAGAGAAATGTAGAAACACAAAAAAACTAAGACAAACTGAAATAACAAACGAGATCGCTAACAAGGAAATTTACAAGGTTCGGGGATAACTTGACCCTACTCCTTGGCGTGCCGTGAGGTAGGTGATCCCTTGATCGTCGGCAGATTAAGTCCTGGAAAATCTGGATAGATGAATCCTCCTTCTCAGTGGAGAAACCTCTCCACACAATGTCTCAACAGATATGAAATAAAAGCACAGAGACAGCAACAAGAAAGCTTACAGAGCACTCGGACAGAAGAAACCCAAGAGCTCTACACCGAGCTCCACTCAGCACAAACCTCACGCAAGAACTCCCTGCTCTTCGTGTCTGCGTGTTGATGGACTCCAAGCTCTTTTTCTCTTCCAAGCACTCAAGTATCAAAGTATATGCTCAAGCATCAAGATTCGCAGTGATTGCCAAAGAGATGAAGAGTTGTCGCAAGAACAGAAGAGATCACTTCTCTTCTTCCTAGCCACCACTTAACCTGCTGCTCATCGCCAGGTCACAGACGCTCCTCTGCAGCTCACCAGCTACTCATCTGCACTAGCCCAGCTAGCTGACCTCTTTTGTACTCCCTCCAGTCGAGCCCCAGGTCAGCTCCTCAACCGTTGCCAGCTTGCGCCAGTAGACGTTGTATCCTGCGAAGGAAAACTACCAAACCTGATGTAGCAAAAGAACCCAGTTGACCCTCCTTGAGTAATCCTGAGTTACCTGCACACTTAGCAGTCGTTTAGCACAGCAAATCAACAGAAAATCAATTATCAGATGATCAGAGCATATATCAGTAGTGATCAGAAAGAAATCAGAACGCAATCAGAAATCTGACAGTGTATTTGAATTAAAGTTGTCAGCTACTGATCGGTCGCCGGACCGATCAGAGAGGACCCTGATCGGTCACCAAACCGATCAGGGTAAGTCCTGACCGATCAAGCTTTAGCCTGATCGGTCCACGGTGAGAAACTGGAATCGCGAGCTTCTTGTGATCGGTCACCGGACCGATCCAACACCTGAAGCAGAACCTTCAGCCTTTTCCATCCAACGCCCCTGATCGGTCACCTGACCGATCAGGTTGTGCCCTGGTCGGTCTGGTGAACGATCAAGCCACTCCCTGACCGATCAGGCCCCATCCTGATCGGTCCGGGTGAGGAACTCGTGATATTTGATCGGTCAGCTGGACCGATCAAGGTTTCTCACGAAACCTACTGACCTCTCCCTGATCGTTCACCAGAACGATCAGGAGCCGAACAGAATCCTTTCTGTTCTCTCACTGATAGGTCATCAGACCGATCAGACATCCTTGGTTCGGTCACCAGACCGATCCAGAACAGGGATTTCGTGCCAACTCCCTGATCGCTCACCAAACCGATCCAGCGACTTCCAATTCAACTCTAAGTCAAGAGAATGACTCCCTAGCCTTCTCTGACTCATCCTGGTCCCCCGGACCAAGACTCCGTGCCCAGCTTCACTCACCGAGACTTCATTCAACCTAGCTTCACTCGCTAGGACCTGGCTTCACTCACCAGGGTTTCAGTCACCTAGCTTCACTCACCAGGACCCGGCTTCACTCACCGGGGTTTCGTTCACCTAGCTTCACTTGTTAGGACCCGACTTCACTCACCGGGGTTTCGTTCACCTAGATTCACTTGCTAAGACCCGGCTTCACTCACCGGGATTTCAGTCACTTGGCTTCACTCACCAGGACCCGGCTTCACTCACCAGGACCCGGTTTCACTCACCGGGGTTTCCGATCACCCGGCTTCACTCACCAGGGTTTCCAATCACCCGGATTCACTCACCGGGACTCTGTTTCACTTACCGAGAGTCGTGCCCAGTCCCCGACCAAGACTTAAACCAGACTCATCTTATTAACCTAAACTAAAATCGGTGTCAACACCAAAACAATAATCAGGGTCAGACTGCATCAACAATCTCCCCCTTTTTGTTGTTTGACAACCCGATTTTAAGTTTAGGAATTTGAAATCAATTGTCTCAAATTTCTCAAATTTCACTATCGTAGGAGAATCAGCATCCTCCCCCTACAACAGTTAAACTCGTAATTATCCTATACTTAACTAACCACATTCTCCCCCTTTGTCAAACACCGAAAAGGGTGTAGACTGGTTGTTAAGTTTGAAATACCTCCCCCTTAACCCAGGGTTTTCCCAAGACAAACAGGATATGATTAATTCGAAGTCATATAAGAGACATATGATAAAGATAAAGCACGATAGGAAAATCATATGCATCAGATGAAATAGAGGACGACATGAAATAGCAATAATCAAGAAATAGCAAGTCATACAAGAAATTAGTTAGATAGTCAGATACATCACAAGTCATGGAAGCATAATCAAAATCACAAACACAATCAATCCTAGGCAGGTGGGACGTAAGACTGCATGGGGTTATAGGATGTGTCATCATCTGGTAGGAAGCTCCCAGGGTTAGTGCTACTGGTGGGCGCAATTCCAGGAAATGTAGGCTGGTACGGATGATCAGCTGCCCAAGCGCGCCACTCCGCCATCCATGCCTGCTGCTCGGAGTGCATCGTTGACTGATATGCCTCCTAACTGGCACGCAATCCAGAAATCTCGGATCGCTCAGTCTGAAATGCCTCCTACCCGAGCTCTATCAGGTGTAATCGATGGTCCATAGACTGCTCGAGCTCCGCAATCTGCCAGCGGAGATCAGGATCTGGCTCGTACTCGTAGTCTGCAGCGGGCGCCTCCTGATGAATAGCCGGAGCTGCTAGTACCTGTATGTGGGCTGCCCAAGGTAGCTCTCCTAAACCCCTCCCATCCTTCCATATAAGGCCCTGGGGTCCGACAATGATGCTAGACTTTGTAAACGCGCGTTTGCCAAGCCGGCAATCCTGCCGAACCATGGGCACGGTCCTGCCCTTGGACACATCGACACCGACTGACTGAAGTCCGTCAGTGATAACGTGTCCAAACGGCATGTAGACTGTGCGCCGCCCGTGCTCGCTATAGGCTATGATGGACTGGAAGATGCTCTCCATAATGTCAAAGTCCAAGTGGCGATGCATCCCATAGAGCAACAGACAGTGATATGCATGGGCGGATTTCAGTGAGAGGTTTTGAAGTGATTGGCAGAATGCAGTTGGTGATGATTTTGAAAAGTATATAATCAATTGGAGAAAGGCGAAGGGCAGCAAAAGTAGGGAAATCAGGAGTCAGCTCATCAAGGCTATCTGGCCTAGGGTATCCAAAGAAATGCTCGAAGATGGAGTCGGGGGTGACTCCCTCAAACGGAGGCAGTAAAGGATCGGAAATGTCCTGGTAGATAGAATAGAGATTTGGCGATCGTCGACCGCCAAGATACTTGGCAAAGTGTTCGTAGGTAAAGTCAAGATTTCTTTTGCCTACTCGAGTCATGAATTCGAAACCCCCATGTGGTCCCAGTTGCAGATTATTATAGAATTCGAACACAAGATCAAAATTGATGGTCCGCTCGAGAGAAAGGAGAAATTCAAGATTGTAGAAATCAATAACCTCTTTAATAGAGGGACAGTGCTCATATAAGAAAGGTTGATCAATCAATCTACAAGGGAGAAGTTTGAAGGTTCGACTTTGAAATGATTGTTCAAGAGTGGCATTGGGGAACCTAGAGCTTGAGGATGGTTGGGGTCTACGAGAGGGTGTAGACGTTGAAGGGCCTTTGCCCTTTGAGATCCCCTCGACAGGTTCTTTGCCCTTGGAAGATCTCCTAAGGGTTGGAAGAATTGGGTCACAACAAATATAAGAATTTGAAGTTAAAGGCACAAAAAGATTGTGATCAGGAGATGATATAATCAATGGCACAAATTAAATTGATGAATTAAGGTTAAGACCATGGCATTGAATTGATCAGATGAATCATAACACAAAAATAAGGATTAAATTCAATTAAGGTCATGGCACAGATTGAAATGGGCCAAGTGAAGGTCACGGCACAGATAAGAGAAATTTTAATCAAATAAGGATAAGCCACAATAACCATACAACCAACAGAAATGGGAATTGTGGGCACGACACAACAAAATAGATTCATGATTAGTTCACAAGGCACAATTCATGAGATAATCAGTCAAGGAAAACAATAAACATGCTAATCTTACTTGGGAGCCATGAAGAGAGAACTACACAAATTGCGGTTGAGGTGGTTATGAGAAACACAAGAGCTGGCGCAAGCAGGAAAACCTGAGTTATCTGAGAAGAACACACTTGCAAATGAACTCGCGACCTCAGACACAGGAGATAGAAAACCGAGCTCAAAATCATGCAGAGGAACTCACAGGTGGAGACTTCATACAGAATGCTCCTCGAAAGAACTTAGATCGTAGGGGAGCAGAAGAGAAAAACTCGCACGCAGGCAAGGGGAGAAGACCTCGGAGAACTTGTGCACCTACTCGCAGGAAGCAGAGGAAAACAAGGTTCGGGCGGCTAGGGTTGGAGATGTAAGGGATAGAGAGAGTTAATAGGTAGGTGGAACGATCCACCAACCGAAGCTATTGCGATTGAACGGATCACCGTTCGATCCAGAGGTCCCCAGATCGATCAGGGTTCCTCCTGATCGGTCTGGCAGCATCTTGATCGATCCGGTGACCGATCAGGGAAGTCCCTGATCGGTCTGCGGATCGATCAGGGACCAAACAGAAGGTTTGGTGAACCTCACTGATCGGTCTGTGGACCGATCAGGAGGGTTGCCAGATCGGTCCGTGGACCGATCAGGTCCAATACAGAGGAATTTCTGTGGTTTTTGCAGAATTGCTTGATCGGTCACCGTGACCGATCAGGCCAACTCCTAATCGGTCCGGTGACCGATCAGGGATGTCCCTGATCGGTCTGTGGATCGATCAGGGATCGAACAGAAAGCTCTGTGAACTTTCTGTGAGCTCACTGATCGGTCTGTGGACCGATCAGAAATCTGAAACTATCGAATACGTTTCAGAAACTTCAGTTTCAGCTCTCTTTCGATATCAAAAACCATTAGATGGATGTTTATCGATCCTAGAGGTGTTCCTTCGACTAGAATTGATCCCTTAACAAGAATCAAAAGTCCTTATGAATTCAATAACCTCTCCGTTGTAAAAACAAAAACCCAACCAATGAAGTTATAATCAGTCAAAACATACATCCAATTTCTAACAAGTTTGTATCAAAATAAGTCTCCAATCAAGTTTCCTTGATTGGAATGTCCAAGTATGATCATGGAGCCAAATACACATGTATTATGCAATGGTTTTCCCCATACTTGGTCAACTTAATGATTTTTGTCTCGTCAACCTAATTTCTCAAGGGATGCATTAACATTTTGAGTAATTAGGTTGATCCTAGCATCGCACCCCATTTCTAGCAAACAAAAATATTTTGTTAAACCTTATAGTTTGTGTGAGATGTCCCAAGTTGTCCAATAATTGTTCCCCAACAATTTGAAATGATCATGAAGGGTTTTGTATACTTTTTAATCCTATGAAGCACGACACATTCCCAACTCCCTTCGTAAGAAACTAAATTCATTTTCGGGGAGTGGCTTAGTGAAAATGTCGGCTAGGTTCGATTTTGACTCTACATGTGAGAGTACAATATCTCCTCTAGCAACATGATCTCTAATGAAGTGGTGACGCACTTCAATGTGCTTGGTCCTAGAGTGATGGACTAAATTTTTTGTTAGGTTTATCGTGCTTATGTTGTCACAAAACACTTGCACACCCTTGTAGGTTAATCCATAGTCCTCTAGTGTGTGTATCATCCACAACAATTGTGATACACTCTCTCCCATGGCGATATATTCTGCCTCGATCGTGGAGAGAGCAACACAATGTTGCTTTCGACTTGACCAACTTACTAACGATGATCCTAAGAATTGGCAACCCCTACTTGTGCTCTTCCGATCCAGCTTGCACCCAGCATAGTCTGAATCGGTGTAGCTAATTAAGTCAAATGACTCGGTACGAGGTACCAAAGACCAACTCCAATTGTGTTCTTAAGGTATCTCTGAATTCTTTTAACGGCAATCAAATGAGATTCCTTGGCACAAACTTGATACCTAGCGCACATACCCACAGCAAAAAGAATATCAGGGCGACTAGCTGTGAGGTATAGCAAACTACCTATCATACTCCGATATTGGGTTAGGTCAACAGGCTTCCCACTCTCATCATTGTCTAATCTTGTGTTTGTCGTCATGGGAGTGGTTACCTCTTTAGAGTCACTCATATTAAATTTTCTGAGCATCTCTTGAGTATATTTTAATTAGTGCACATGGATTCCGTCTCGAGTTTGTTTGATTTCGAGTCCAAGGAAGAAAGTCAATTCTCCTACTAGACTCATCTCAAATTCACTCTCCATGTATCCAATAAATTCATTCAAATAGCCCTTGTTGTTGGAGCCACAAATTATGTCATCGACATATACTTGGGCTACAAATATGTTGTCACCATCTCTTCGTAGAAATAGTGTAGGGTCTATTTGTCCTCTCACAAAGCCTTTTTCGATAAGAAATGTCGACAGCCGCTCATACCAAGCTCGAGGTGCTTGTTTAAGGCCGTAGAGCGCCTTCTTGAGCTTGAATACGTGGTTTGGAAATTCAGAATTTTCAAACCCCGGAGGTTGTTCGACATAGACCTCTTCTCTTATGAAACCATTTAGGAAGGTCGATTTAACATCCATTTGATAGAGTTTGAAACCTCTATGTGATGCAAATGCAAGCATCAATCGAATAGATTCTAATCGTACCACGGGAGCATAGGTCTCATCGTAATCAAGGCCTTCAACTTGACTGTAGCCCTTGGCTACTAAGCGTGCCTTGTTTCTTACGATTTCTCCCTTATGGCTCAATTTGTTTTTGAAGACCCATTTGGTTCCAATAATAGTGGTCTTCTTAGGTCTAGGGACTAAGTCTCAAACTTGGTTTCTCTCGAATTGACCTAATTCGTCTTGCATAGCTATAATCCAATCGGGATCATGCAATGCCTCGTCAATTTTCCTAGGTTCAATTTCTGAAATTAAGGCAACTTCATTAGCCTCATTCCTAAAGAATGATCTAGTCCTAACCCCTTGATGGATGTCTCAAACAATTTAGTTTTGGGGATGATTAGAGGCTAACCTAGTTTGCCTTGGTATTGGAGGTACTTCTTAGATGGTGTCACTAAACACAAGCTCAGCCTCAGGGTCCAGTTGAACTTCATGTTGTCTAGGCTCACCGTCATCGGACTCATCAGCACCATCTCCAACACTCGAACTCTCATTCAAACCTAGTTTCCAAAGTTCGAATTGAACTCCTTCTACATCTTCTGATTGATCATTTGCTGTTGAGATCTCCTCAAAAACCAAATCAGAAGATTCTTCGACCAATCTAGATTTTTTGTTGTAGACTCGATAAGCTTTGTTGACAAGGGAGTACTGATAACTTTCATTTTGTTGATTAAATTAGGCCTTCAAATCTATGTTTTTTATCCATTTTCATATGCTTAAGTTTGCATTTGTTTTAGGTTTCATGAAATCTTTCTATGTTGTCCTTGGATACAATTCTTCCTATATTTGAGATATTTTGGCATTAATGTTGAATCTAATTTTGTAGGCTTCAATTAATCATGAACCTAGATCAAGATTGGATCAGGACTTGAGTTCAGAATGGGCTGAGATCAAAGGGGTCAAGAGCTGAATCAATATGGATCGTTCATTCAAGATGACAGTTAGATCTAAGCCATCCACCAACTTTCGGTCGATCCAATCTCAAGATAGACTTAATCAAGCTCTTGGATCAGGATCTGAAAGTTTGGGCCCGATCAGAGCCAATTCAGCCGTTGGATCAAGCACCAGAGGATCTAGACCGTTCAGGTTAAAGAAGAGAAGATCTGAGCCATCCGACTCAGATCTGAGTGATCTGAGTTAATGACAAGCAGATCATAACCCTTGATCAAGATCTGGGAAGTTTGGGTTCGATCTGACTTGATCTGACCGTTGGATGGAGCAAAGAAGATCTCGGTCGTTCAAATTCAAATGGTTTTAATTAAAAGAGAATTCCCTCGCTAGTCTTCATTGTCGTGAGATCGCTGTTCTTTCCAGTTTTCGTTTGTTCTTCGTCGTCTTAGCTGATTCTTCATCCGATCGCGTGCGACCACATCAATTCCAGTTGTTTTCGAGTATCAGATCGTTGAGGTAAGCTCTTGTGTTTAGTTTGCTAACCAATCTTCACAGCGGGGAGAAGGTTCGGTTGAGGGTCTCGCCGAATTTTGTTTCCACGATCGATTCTGTTGATCACTACCGTCTTCATCGAGCAAAGCAATCGAAGCAGTTAGAGGGGTTCTCCAAAAGTCTATGTGAACATCCGAGCGAGATTGGCACACGACGATTCAAGCAGGAAGAAGATCGCGGAGCTTCTCAGTTTCTGATCGGAGTTGGTGATCGGACAGAGGGGTTCCTGATCGGTCTCCAATCCTATCAGTAGAAGACCTGATCGGTCCCGTGACCGATCAGGAGGAGCAAAACAGAAAGGTTAACAGCAAGCTAAGCAGGGAAGTTTTTCTCCATTGATTTTCTAGCTAGGGGGTTCATAGCTTGACCTGTGTGTGACAGTAAAGGGAAATCGCGATAGCAAACTGATTTGATGTTTTAATCTAGGATAATTTTGTTCCAAGCATTTGTTTTCTCAAGTTGTTTCAATTGTTTCCATTACATTCTAAGCCAAGTTCTTAAGATTTGTTTTGTTCTAGCTTTCAATTTCATGCAATTCATTTCTTTGCAATTTACTATCTGCAATTAGTTCTTTGAGTTCAATTCTATAGTTCGAATTTAATTGCTTAGTCGTTAACTAGGAAGTCAGTTCTTACAATTTCTTAATCCATTACCTTGTTTAGTTAAGCTCATTTCGTTCCGCAATGCTATTTCGTTCCCTTATTGCAAAATCCCCCATTTTATCTAGAAAACCCAAAACATCAAACGACAATTAACTTCAAGCTTAATTCGGACACTCGCAACTAGTCCTGAAAAAATACGACCTAAGGCCCCTATTCTACAATTCTATTTTGTTAGAAAGGGTTTTCAGCTTTATAAATTTCTAAATTTAAGACCCACATTCGTGACATCTAAATTCGGGTCCATCAAATTTTTGGCGCCATTGTCGGGGAACACACTAGTTGAGTTTGTTTACTTTAGCTTGTGTGCTTATTTCATATCTTGTGATTCATTTTTGTTCTTATCTCTATATTTTGTGATTCATTGCATTTGATCCATTATTCTGTATACATTTGCTGTGATTTTTGTATTTGTGTATGACCAGATCTGCAGGTGGTATTCTTGAAAACTTTGATCCTGAAATTGAAAGAACTTTCAGAGCCAGGAGGAATCAACTCAGTGTTTTAAAGGCTTTTGACATTCTTCCTAATCAGTCTATCTCAGCTTATTCAGTTGATCCTATGGCAAACCACCAGAAAACTATGAAGGAACTAGCAGCACCAAATGATGTCTTTCAGTACTCCTGCATTGCCTATCTAGAGCTCACTGGAGATTTTGAATTAAGATCAAGACTTATTCATCTTTTGCCCAAATTTCAAGGTCAGTCTGGGGAGGATCCCAACAGACATTTACATGAGTTTCACGTTGTCTGCTCCACCATGAAGCCTCAGGGTATTTCAGAGGAAGATATCAAGCTGAGGGCATTCCCATTTTCCCTTACTGGAGCAGCAAAGGATTGATTTTACTACTTACCTACTGGGCATGTATCTAGCTGGATTTCTATGAAGAAAGTATTTTTGGAGAAGTACTTTCCAGCATCTAGGACTGCAATCATCAGAAAGGGCATCTGCGGAATACAACAAGTAGTGGGAGAGACTCTTTATGACTATTGGGAACGGTTCAATAAACTTTGTTCTAGCTGCCCACAGCACCATATTAGTGAGCAGCTACTCATTCAGTACTTTTATGAGGGTCTTCTTCAGATGGATCGGATCATGATAGATGCTGCAGCAGGAGGTGCTCTAGTAAATAAAATACCAGATCAAGCTAGGGAGCTAATTTCAAATATGGCAGAGAACTCATAGCAATTTGAGAGTAGAGCTTTGTCTACCAGAGGAGTTAATGAAGTTCAGATGATATCAAATGAGCAGAAAAAAAATCAAGAATTCATTGATGGAGCTCACATCCCTGGTAAAGCAAATGGCTCTAAACAATATGAGTCAAAATCAAAATTTCTCAGTACCTCCACCTTCAAGCCATGTGATGAGGTTATGCAATATTTGTTCAAGCCAAGACCACAATTCGGATCTATGTCCTAACCTTCAACAAGATGATACATTAGCTGCATTGACTAGGGGACAATTCCAAGCCAAAAACAACCCCTACTTGTCTACCTACAATCCGGGTTGGAGGGATCATCCCAACTTGAAGTATGGTAACTCTTTTCATCAGCAAAACTCATCACAACCGCAATATCAGCAGTCCCAACAGAATTTCCAGCAAGTTCAGCAAGGACAACAACAATTTTAGTCATTTCAACAACCTTTCCAACAATTTCAGCAACCCTATCAACCAAATCAGCCACATTTTCAAGTGAATCAGCAAGGGTTTCAAGGAAGTTCGAGTTTTCAGCAACAAAATCAATTCTCACAGCAAGGTTATCAGCCATTCAACCCAAGTTTTCAGCCCTCAAATCAGAATTTCCAGCCTACACAATTTCAGTCTTCTCAGCCACAATTTCAACCTCAACCTCAGAATTTTCAGAGCTACAATTCTCAACCATTTCAATCAAGTTCTCAGCAGAATTTTTAGCAATTTTCTCAACCATTTCAGCCTTATAATCAGCCCCAACAGCCCTACTTTCAAGGTTCACAGCAAGTTTTACAATTTCAACAACCTCAATCATCATTTCAAGGATATCAAAGCCTCATGCTAACCAAGGGGGCTATGGAGGCTCTAGTGGGGAAATGCGCAACAACAAAGGATAGAGGAGATGCTTCAACAACTTTTGCAACAACAAAGGAATGATCCCACCATACAAAACCTTGAGAGGCAAATTGGACAATTGGCTAGTGGGATGAATCAAATTCAAGCTCAAGGATCAAGCCAACTACCTTCTCAAGCTGCTCCAAACCCAAAGGGGAACGTTAGTGCTATTACTTTGAGGAGTGGGAAGGTGGCTTCAACTCCAAATGGTCCAAGAGCTGATTTTTCTGAAAACAAGATAGCAACTTCATTTCCAGCCCTAAACAGCCCTGAAATCACTTCAAATTCAGTTGATTCCACCCCTAGTTCAAGCCTAACTCCTTCATCAAGTAGTCCTGCGATTTTTGTAGAAAACGAGGGAGAAATCAGTAGCAAAGATGGACTTACAGCAGCTACCTCAGTGGAGAAATCAGTCCAAATTTCAGCCCCTCATGTTTCGGCTCAAGAGGAGGATTTAAGAGTTCCTTTGCCATTCCCTC